>JANKKB010028222.1:0-13630 GCA_026225775.1 Bursera palmeri | reverse complement strand
ATGTTATTAAAAATAAATGATTTTATAAGAATTATTTATAAATAAAATAATATAATTTGTGATTATTGATTTTTTGTGATAAACTATTTAAGAATTTAATTTATGATTCCATATATATTTTTGAAATATGAAAATAAAGATGAGATGAAAGAGAATTAGGAGAGGAGACAAAACATTTAATGTCTGGAGAGAGAATTAGGATAAGAGAATATTGTATTAAATGTTTGAAGGATCATGAGTAATCTGAACWATTGATTTTCATATAATCTAATGGTTTATAATTTGTGTACAAATTTGTGTTTAAATTTGTGTCTTCTGATCCTGCCCCTATATGTATATATGTATATACATATATATACATGTATATATATGCAACTTATATATAAATATATGGCATACTTTAATCAAAATTAAAGGTTGTCGTTTTATTTAACAACTTAAATAAACACATGTTCTTTTTATTCTTAAATTATTACATTAATAATATTTCAGGGTATTGTTTTGTTGATTGCACATTGTTTTTTATCAAAAAGAAAAAAAAAATTATTCCATTAAAAATTTTCACTACTTCAAAAATCTAAAAAGATATTGATGCAATGGAAAATTCGTTGTAACCCTTTACATTTAAAATTTTCAAATTGCACCTCTGCCCTTTTGGAACAGTTCCAGTTTTTTATAATTTCACCCACGCAAATTGTAATTTCAGGTTTTCAATTTTTACAACTTCGATTTTGCTTCTGTTTAGGGCAGTAAAAGCACAAAAACATAAGGAACAAAATTGGAGTAAAAGTATACCAAATTACATTCAGTTGTACCAAATTTTAATCAAATTAACAAACTGAATTTTGACCATTATTCTAGAAAGGTACGTGGCATTGTAGAACCTAGGCCTGGGCATAATTACCCGACCTATCGGGTTGATCCGAACCCGGCCCAACCTAATCCGTCGGGTTTTATCTGATCAGTTTCTTTGAAAACCCAATTTCGGGTCATATTTTCTGGACCCGTCGAGTTTCGGGTCATAGTCGGGTTCATGGGTTAAACCCGACCCAACCCGTGTTAAACAAATTCCCAAAATTTTTCCAAGATGTTAGGATTCGAACCCAGAACCTCTAACCAACCATTTTGTTCCACAACCATTAGGCTACAAACATCTTCCAATTATTTGTGTAAACGTATATATTTATTACATACATAATAAACATTCATAATATTTGACAAAATAAAAAATGCTAGGATTCGAACCCTCCAACTAAACTTATGTAAGGTTTTATGCAACTTTACCAGCGTGCTACAATTTATTTTAGGTCAAAATTGTACAAGTATTTACTTATTCATAGTATTATTTTATTGAACCCGACCTGAATCAATAAATTAATTTTTTTTTGCTAACTCGAAACCCGACCCAACCCGACCCGACGGATTCATTTTTGTCAAAAACCTGATTTAGGGTCCAATTTTTTTTCGACCCGTCGGGTTTCGGGTCAGCGTCGAGTTGGGCGAAACCTGACCCGACCCAACATGTGCCCAGCCCTAGTAGAACCAGTGGTATGCTTCAATGAAAAAGCTATTGTGACAGTAGCACTCAACCTCTATTTTCTAGCCTTTATACCTTCCTCGAATAAGACAAGTTCTAAACTCATTTTGTTGATTAAGGTTGATATGGAATTGCTTTTAGGTTGTATTTTTTTTTATCTTAAATTATGTGAATTGTGCCTAAGATTCTATCGGGCATATTAATAAAACAATTCATTTAATTTAATTAACACTTAATTAAAACACATAATTGAGAAATAATATAACAAAATCAGAAGTGGAAATCATGGCTGAAAACTCCATCCCCATTTTGTTATAATGCCTAACGAATCAAAACAAAAAGGTAATTAAATGACTTCAAAAGCCACCCCTTAATACATGAACCTAACATCAACAATGAATTATCAAATGGGAATCAACATATCGTCATATATTCAAAAATTGAATTGAAAAAATAGTAAATTAATCCGAAATTGCAAAAATCAAACAACATCAAATGAGTTAATCGGTTAATGCATCATATACAAAATAAACTGAAACTTAAAATGCATAAATCAGAAATAAACATGCAAAGTTAGATTAGGTTACACATTTTCGAATCATAAACATGCATGTGAGGGGGGAAAAAATCCGAAAGTAAACATGCATGAACCGGAAATGAACTTGCATAATAAACTAATTAAACAACTTTAAATCGAAATATAAATGCATAATTGGAAATAAATAAACATAATAAAGTATTAGATATTAGATCGGATTGTTATATTAGCCATATAACTTGAATAGCATAAAAAAGTAATCAAAACATAAAATAAATCGATTATTCATGTTGCCTGAGAACCCATGGCTCTGATACTAGTGTTGGTTTTGACTAGGATGAACATTTCCGAGCCGATTAATCGGTTCACCATCATTAGGAGCGGAATAGAAAAGGATCATTGCACATGAAATCAGTAACTTTAGTGTTTATGCCTTTCCGTAAATTGTTCAAGCTTTCAAGACCAAAGGACTTATCAGATTTGTCACTTTTTCTCTGAAAAACTCCACAGGTGGATGTGTTTGAGTGTAGAACTCTTCAACGCAAGTATAACCGAGAGAGATATGGTGAATGTATGGTGAGATGATCTTAAGAGAACACTTCTTTGTTTCTATGCATACCATAAAAACTCAATCCAACTTTTGCCTCTAATAACATATTTCGACCTAAATGAATCAATCTCACCACCATTCATCCTTTAAGACCTCGTCTTGGACCCTCCAACATCTGTCAAGCCCTTAGTGACCGCAAATCGCATGAAGCTTTATATTATGAATATACTGCCCTTTTACTAAATGGCACTTGGGAACTTGTTCCTCGATCCTCAAAAATGAATATTGTCGTTCGCAAATCGGTATTATCGAATTAAAAGCAATACTACCATTCAGCAACCTGTTGTGGATTACCATGGTACTTTTATTCCACTTGTCAAGCCGAAAACTATCAATCTGATCTTATCTATTGCTTTAGAGTTCTAATTGACCTATCCATCAGTTGGATGTTAATAACGCTTTCCTCCATGGAAAGCTCCAAGGGGAAGTCTACATGATGCAATCCTCATGTTTTGTTGATGCAAGCTTGCCTACTCATGTTTGTTGTCTTCGCAAGGCCTTTTATGGACTAAAACAAGCCTTAATACATGGTACAATGAGCTCAAACCATTTGTTATTTCCTACGGCTTCACCAATTCAAAATCTGACACTTCCTTATTGATTTTTTGCACCAAGCTACTTGATATTTTTTGGTGTATGTTGACGATTTAATTGTCGTGGGGAGCTCTACCTTTTATATCAACAAGTTCATTGCAGCTCTTTCCACTCGTTTTTCGGTGAAAGATCTTGGCAAGTTAATTTTTTTCTTGGCGTGGAGGTCATTCCCACTTCTCATGATCTTTTTCTTACCCAAAAAAAATATGTAAGGGATCTTCTCCACCGGACAAAGCTTGAAGGAATTAAAGAATCCACTAGTCCTATGTCCCCATCCACCAATCTTGTTCTCAAAGATGGTAGTCCTTCCACTGATGTGGAGCTATATAGAAGCGTTGTTGGTGCTCTCCAATTCTTTTCTCTGCGCGACCAGATATTGCTTATTCTGTTAATAAACTAGCTCAGATTATGCATGCACCATCCCAGCTTCACTAGACCGCAGTAAAGCTCCTTCTTCGTTTCCTTAAAAACACTATTAACTTTGGATTGTTACTTCGCAAGGACCAACCTTTTTGCATCACTGCTTATTTGGCGGTTGACTCGGCCGGCTGGCAACCAAGATGATTTTACTTCACTTTCAGCATATGTGATCTTTCTTGGCTCTAATCCTGTCTCTTGGTGCTCCAAGAAACAACATAGGATTGCTTGTTCCTATACTGAAGCTAAGTACCGCTCTGTCGCATCCACAACAGCTGAGTTATGTTGGATTCTTAATCTTCTCCATGAACTTGGTCTCGAACTTTCCTGCTCACCTCAGCTCCTTTGTGATAATCTTAGTGCCATATATCTCAGTGCAAATCCTGTTTTCCATTCTCGTATGAAGCATCTTCACTAGATTATCACTTTGTTTGGGAAAAAGTTGCAAGTGGCGCTATTCGTGTTCTTCATGTTTCCATTCATAGAACTAACTAGAGAAGTGAGCCCCGTCTTACTGATCAGCTTGCGGATGTGCTCAAAAAGCCAGTCTCCAAGCAACGGTTCTCTCTTCTCCAGCCCAAGATCGGCATCACCAATAGTGCCTCCATCTTGCGGGGGCATATTAGGAAAGAATCTCTCCTTTAGCTCCTAAACTTTTGGCATATCACTTTAGACAGAACACATGATTATTGCTGTATATTATTTGGTCATTGTACTTATGTTTTTACTCGTAATCTTGCTCAATTAGTGCCTTAGATTACGATAATTCTTTCCTTCTTTTTCGGCTTCAGTCTCTGTATAAATACTGCAATATCTTTCTTTGAATATAATTATGTTATTCTATACAATTCAGAACATCTCTGTTACTATGATGAAGAATGAGAAAGAAAAAAGGGTGTAGAAATAATAATAAAAGCCGTTTATCTTAGGATATTCTGGCGTTATAAAGGGTGTTGAAAATAATAAATAAGTTGTAAAATTTCTTGTAATGAGAAATTGGATATTTAAAACATAAAACCAGGTGTAAATAACCTTACCTGTTATATATCTATTAATAATTATAATCAATCAATTAAACAAAAAACAAATAAAAATTCAAAACCAAAAATAATCTATAATCAATATAAATAAACAAAAATAAATGGTAGGACATTATAAATCAAATAAAATAATTGAAAAAAACTAAAATTTATTAAATAAAGGTCATATGAAAGAAGAAGATGAGAAAAGAGAGATCGATATGGTGCAAAAGTTGGACAAGAAATAAGAAGGCAAAATCGTCTAAAATTTGTTTTCAACTTTTTAGAGAGAAATATCAAATAGAAAGGTTATAGTTGCATTTTCTTTTTCTTTTTAAACAAAAAGATTTATAATTTTCTTTTGGTTAAATCCAATTTAGAAATTGGATGAATATTTTGTTTGAAAAGAAAGAAAATAGATAGGTAACACGTCTACTATCTTATATTGCGTTCATTCTGAAAGATAAGAGAAAATTATATCAAATAGTCTATATTTTGGTACTACTTACTAAAGCAGTGGTCTAACCAACTACTACACTAGGTGATGTTCTTAGTAAAATACTATGAAAATTAAACTACATAATAGTTTAATATTCTAAGTAAAAGATTGAGATTTCAACTACGTCACATTCGGACGTTAGACCGGTGACAATCTGACGGTTTGAATTCAAATTATGATTTTTGACAACTCTTGATTTTTTCGGTAATAGTTTCAACACTTTTAACTCAAAAAATGTATCTAAACTACTCCAAAATACTCTAATAAATCATTCAAACTACTCCAAAATATCTCAAAATATCATTCAAACAACAAATTCTAATTCAGATAACTTAAACATTAAATAAAAAATTATTCACTCCAACTAAAATAAGAAAAATGAATTATTTACCTTACGGAATAGTTTACCAATGTTCAAAGACCCATTCATGCCGAATTTGACTTTGTGATCGGCCGTGATAGAGGAAATAGGTTATATTTTGTATTTAGAAGGAGTTTGAAGATAGAAGAAAAGAGGAGCAATTTAATAATATTATATTTAAGTGGTTAGATAAATTATAGAAAAATAAGGGAGTGATTACTTTTTGAAAATCCACCAGAATTAAAGCTATTTGTTAAATTCTCAAAGAGAAACAACTTTTAGACTTTCTTTCATTTCGATTTCCAATTAGCAACATATATTCTTCTTTTAAATTATTTTTTTAATTTATTGAATTCCAAATTTTTCTTTTATTTAAAATGTCATCGGTTAATTATTTGCTAATTTTTTTAGTATTTCTATTTTTATATTGATAGTTTTTATTTTGAATTTTTTATAATATTTGGTTTAATGTTACAGAAAAAAAAAACTTGTACTCTTAAATTCAGGGTGAAGGGTATTTCTGTATTCTTTTCAAAAAATTTCTCAAAGATGAGAATTTTCAGACTGTAGGGAGAGCCCAATGAGGAAATAAGATTACTTTTTTTTTATTAGAAGGAGAAGAAATTACTCAAATCAAGAGAGACAATCAATTTGGTGAAACAAATCAAATGGGATTTGTCCAATGGCTTACTTCCAGAAGAATTCACACAAGCAGAGATGAAAGAAACAAAAGAAAACTAAATAACGAAAGTTGTGTAGAATACCCGGATGGGAAAAAAACAACGGCCCAAAAATATTTCAATTGAGTAATCATTCAAACGTTCATTTGAACAATAATTTACAAAAATTAAGATGAAATGAAGCAGAAAAGTTGAAGAATGCAAATACAAGAGAATACCCAGATGGGAAAAACGAAGAAAAAATAAATAAATAAATAATGTTGAACGTTGGTTAGATAATTCAATAAAATCAACTTGGTGTCCTAAATTGGCTTATTTTAAAAATAATTTACCAAAAAATATAAGGAAATAGAAAGGGAGCAGAAAAGTTAAAAATGTAAGCTTTGGAAGGTACCCAGATGGGGAAAAAGAACAGGAAACACTTAGGAATTTGGTATGATAAGTCAAGATTTAGCTGAACAAACACATTAGATATGGAGATAGAGAGAAAGAGAAAGAGAAGCCCTGTGCTTGCTAAGTGGGTAAGCGACCTATAAATGTTAAAAGACACAGAAAGAGAGGGATCATCTGGCTAGGTTCAGTTTCAGGTAACCACCACAGATCCGTCTTCTCAGGTTTAGTTTCTGATTCATTTGGTTTTCCTATTGGACTTACCGCAGGTTTGCCATGTGGTTCTTTTACCGCAGGTTTGCCATGTGGTTCTTTCTTGGGCATTGGTATCGACTTTTATTTGAAGTCAAATTAATTAGCAACAGACTATTAGGGCATACCAAAAGTTTCTGGCTTTTCTTTCGAATTTCCTCGTCAAGTCAAAGCCGTATGTTAAGTGTTTGTCGGGGTAATTATGTAAATATACCGTCGCCAGGGTTGTAAAAGCCGGTTGTTGGTATGCGGATTTTGTTAATTCTTCATTTTGAGTAATTTATAATTATAAAGAAATTAGTATTTTTTTATTATTTTTCATTTTGATTCAATAAATTCCACAACCAAACCACAAAAATTTATTACAAACAGACTCGTGGCTTCGAAAATTTTTAATACTTGGATATTCAGACCTTCCAAAACTTTAATTCTGCTTATAAAGAACCAAGTGCTTCTGATAATATATTTGAAAGAGGATAAATACTCTTAACATAAATTCTTCATATAAATATTTGAACCATAAACATACCTCTTAACACAACAAAGATCGAAGACAACACCATAACATACACCAATTTTCGAGACCGAAAAAGCACTTCCTGTTGGGACTTGTAGAATTCAACACACCTCTATAGAGGAAGCAATTCTTTTTTATCTCTAACTATAATTTTAGAGCACTGACTAGGATAAAACCTAAAACTATAGTTGTATAATTGGTGCGATCAACATCCCAAAATACAGATTTAAGTAGAATGGTATAATTAATTTTACATTTAACTTCTTAGATTAAAAAACAAAGAAGTCATTTTTAAAGAATTTATCCTACTCTTACTGAACAAATTATGATCAATTTTGCTAAATAACCAGTAAATGCCCTGACATTGCATAGTTCACAGATCCAAATATATATGAATTAAACAATAAACTTGAAGTTGCATGCGATACCATAACCAATTTCCAGAACTAATCCCACAAATTGAAGAAACGATTTCCTGCAAAAGAAACGCACTTCGCAAAAAGCAGCCACAAAGATTTGAAGAAGATAGATTAAAATCAGCAGAAGTAACAGATTCAAAGCCAATACATACAAAAGTTAAGCTAAAAAAATTAAAAAGATGAAGAAGAGAGAGAAGTGTAGAGCTCCCTTCAATCCAAACAAGGATCCAACTTTAGGGTAATACAGCTCCAGAGATATGCAAGCCGCAAGCCTATCAGAAACCCTTAGGAGACGGGGATAGGGCTGCGGGATCCATAGCTCAGCAGCTCAATCAACCCTGCAAGAACCTCTATTGGACTTCAAGGAGCTCCACTCTCCTTAACCCTCGTCATATCAACAAACCCTAGGCAGCCAGAACCCAGAAAGTTTAAAACCCTAACAACACTCAACTAAACCAAAATATTGAAGAAAAATAAACCATAAAAAAAAAAATTAATCTCTTTCTCCATCTGGTCTTTTAACCCTTTTTTGTGCCCTTAAATAGAAGTTACTTGACATCTGTAGTACCAGATCAAGAACTTGTATTAACCAAAAAACAGAAAATCACTCTTCTGGGGACCTTTACTGAACAGTATTTAGAAAGAACAAGAATCTACATCATAAAGGAAAGAGAACGAAAAAAAAATAAGGCAAGATCGCGATATATCAGGAGCCAGAAAAAGCGGAGTAAAAGAGCAAAGAATAAAAAGAATAATAAACCTAATTATGAACACGAACTCTAATACCCTAGAGAGAGCATCTTCGATAACTAAAAGAATCCCGTAGATCCAGACTGTCCATACAAGCCCTAAAATAAGCTGCAAGTATTTATATAGATATACAAATAAAGTTGGTGAGATACACAAGGAACTGAGAGATGATCCACCAGGAACAACTCCACCACCAACCCTTTAAACTTGACTCTCACGCACAACTAAAAGTCTAAAACCATCCACAAAAAGAAAAGAACATCTATGAAACCTAACCTATCGCTAACTGGGCAAACCCTAAACAACCAAAAGCAGCCATTGATTTAGGAGCCTAGAAGAAAGAAACATTAATAAAGGAGCTTTGGCTTAAAGATGTGGCTGGTATGAGCTAATTTATAGCGCCTAGGATGATAAGAAAGAATTGTGGGTCGGCAGAGAGAGAGAGAGAGAGAGAGAGAGAGAGAGAGAGTTATTTGCCCTTGCCTCTACCACAAAAGGTCTCGGGAACCGGCTCCTTAGATTCCCTGTTGTGTTATTTACATGCACTGTTGAATTACCCCATCTGCACATTGATAAAATAAGATAAAATAATTCAAAAATTAGCAGAACCTTGCGTGGGAAAGCTCATTTTATCGTTGTTTTCATTTTCACTTCACTCGATGACTTTTACACTACTGTTGTGTTTCTCTTTCTCTTCTACTGCACAAAATGTTAAGATATTTACTTTTAAAGTTCTGTCCACCATTATAGAATAAAGAAAGTCTTCTTTGGCTAAACCTTTTTATCTGGATTTCTTCGTTGTACATGGTCAGTTTTACTTTGTTTTGAAGATTGAATTATAAGAAACAAAATAGAGATTTAAAAATAATAATATTAAGTAATTTAAAAGATTATTTTAAGTAATTAAATTTAATATATTTTTAATTATTTAATTAACTCGTCAAGTTATTGATTCGTAAGAATCTTTACAGTTTTAAATTAACCTATTGATTAGTTAAATAATAAAAAAGAGTTTGATTATTTTTTAAAATTATTTATTTATTATTTATCCTTTGAAAAAATATATATATCTCTAATAAAAACCTTTATTTTATTTAAGAAACTATTTTTAACTGACTGGATGAAATATATTATTGGTCCTTTTAAATTTTACAAGACAAGTTTACAAAAAGTTTCTTAAACTCAATTTACGAGTGGTTGTAATATGAAGAGTAATAATTCTCTGAATTGATAAATGGATATTATAAGTGACAAAAAACTAGAATAAATATGATTACATAAAAGCACTTCTTAATAACTTAATGGTCAGTTTTGATGGCTTAAAAAAGTGATTTTATCCTATTCAAGGATTGTATTTATTTCATATAAGTAACCATTATATTATATTGTTATATCTTTCTTGTCACATTCAAACATCTCTTCGGACACAGTATTGAAATTACATCCTAGTCTTATCTTTAATTCGATTACTGTGAAAAGTGCTTCTGTAATGCTTTTCACAATGGGGATTATTCATTTGTTATAATACTCCTACATTTTGATACTATTTAATCAAATTCTTCTAAAATGGTAATTTTTTAACTTGTTAGATATCAATTTAAATTTATAATATAATAAGATCAAATTTATGAGCTTAATCAACGCCATAAAATCAACTCCTACATATTACCAATTTAAAATACATAACATTAGAATAAAGTTAAAAAAAAAAAGAAATTAATTGAATTAAACAAACAAAATATCATTCTTTATAATTTTAGAATATGACAGTTTGTAAAATTGGGGTCATCAAAAGTTTATGAAAAGAGGTTTATACCTATTTCCAATAAGAATCTTCCAATAAAATAATTAAAAAAATTTCTAACTTAATTTTTTTTTTGTATTGTTTTAATCTAATTTTGTGGATGTCCTGTAAAATCAAGTATATAAATTAAAATATAAAGAAAAATCCAGTTGTCATATTAGTTTATCAAAATATAGGGCAAAATAGATAAACTCGAATGACTACTTGATAAATAAAAAATTATAATAATACGCTCACAACTTCTCAATTAAAGATTTCATAAGGTTGTTATGTTATTTCTCAATTTATTAAATTTTTTAATCATAGATTCTATTTGATAAAATTCCACATAAATTATTTATATCAAATATAAACAATTTGGGCACACTTTAACAACTCGAAGATTGTATTATTTCATTATAAAAAACTATTTTATAATTACATTCAATGTTTTTAGTTAATTTATTATTTATTATATAATCAATGATTTTTAGTTAATTTATTATGTATTTTGATAAAATTTCAATAATTGAATATTAAATTAAATAATTTTATGATAAAATTATATATATATAGTATTAACATGTACTCTAAAATTATCATTAAATTATAATTTTTTATATATTAATGATCTATAAGATAGAATTATATATGAGTTCTTAATATTTTAATTTTTATTAAGTTTCTTTACATTTCAAGAAAATGGGACGATTGACCGGAGGGCGTTCTTAAAAAAAAAATAGAATAAGATAAAAAAATTAAGTTAAATAAATATTATAATAATAAAACTATTATTTTGAATTTTATATATTAAAAGAAAAAAAATTTTTGCAAGTGGGTGCGTTAGCTCCAAGGCTATATTTGGTAACACTGTTAACGGTCAGTACAGAAAGAACCCTAAATCGGTATGAGCCTACATTGTCAATTTCAATATCTCGCGGCATATATATTACGATATTTGAGGAGAGGCAGGAAGCGAGAAAACAAGGTCATGTGCTGTCTGACACATGTCAGTAAAACAATGGGAAAACGTCTGACACAAATGAATGGCGGTAGTTGTTGAATAAAGATAATTGTGATTAGACAAAAGAGGCGTTGATGTGACAACTCACCTTAGGGTCCACCTGCTCCCGCAGCCGCACATTATCATTCGCCAAAGGCGCTCCCGTGCTCAGCACTGTACCCAATCTGTTCGCTCCTCGACTTGATGATGACGTGGGAGGTCCGAAGTATTAACTAAAATGAAAATAGAATACGGGAGCCTGGCCCTCAAAATCTAGGGATAGATCTTATAGAGTACGAACCGGTAAACTTTCACAAGTATTTTCTTCGGATGGTATTGTTCCATGCCACGTGGTCTGCTGTACAAACAATGCTCTTTTTCATCAATCAGGTTACATTACACGTGTTGGTATGATCGTTGAGGAGGGCGGGTTGGTCCCATTCTGACAATTTAATTAATGCGCTGTTACCGGTAAATAAAATTTTAAATTTCTTACCATCATCGGTGGGCACAATTATCCGACCCGAACTGGATTGGGTAATGGGTCAATATAATATTGGATTAATAAATCTCAACCCATCGGATTTGGATTTTTTATAAAGTTTTACTATAACAGTCCGATCCGACCCGAATTTATTACTATTAACGCTTTTTATAATATTACCAATGAATTATATCTCATCTTATATACAACGTGTGAACTTTTTTATTTATTATATAATATAAATTTAATATATTTTGATAAATTTTAAAATTATATTATAATTAATAGGATCGGAAACCTCCACCCTTAAAGAACACGTTTAGTAGCATTATCATGCTACATCTCATATTTATATATTATAAATTAACAAAACCTAATAATTCGATCTGAACTCGATCAAATCCGAACATATTGAATTCATTTTTACCTGAATTCAATTTCAAATCTATTTTTCTCGATTTGTCGCATTGTGGGGTTGAACCAAACCCAACCCAACAAAATGCATGCCGACTCCTATCATCTAATATGTTTTTATTAAAAGAATTACTATTCTTTTATAAATTCATAATCTTGTTTTCTCTTACGTTTCCAATATTCAGTATTGAAAATTAAATCATATATTCTTAAAGATTTAAACCCCTAAATTATGCATTTATAAATATATATTAAAATTTTATAAATATAAAAAAATTAATGTAATTGTTATCTCATTTATTTTATTACAACTTTAACAGTTAATTTCACGTAATCACACTCATACGTGTATATAAAAGTGTATGACCTATGCAAACTCTAAGCAAAAGACTGATACAAGTATTTGATAAGGATAATTACGAAAATAACCAAATTAAATAATATGTTTTAAAAGATAGTAATCCTTTTTTTTTTTTTTTTAACTAATCAACTAATGGGCTAATGAGTCAACCGTTCGGTTTGTGAGGGTCTTCACAATCCAACCGATGATAGTTTTTTAAAACTTAAAGGGCTCTGACCAATCAATGGTGTCCATTTAGTCTATAAGAGTCCAGATAGCCTGACGTACGTGAAAAGTTAGTTAGACAATAAAATAAATAATTTTAATATTTTTAAAATAGTCTCTCATATTTAGTTATTTCTTGCTACATCTATTTAATATTCTTATATTACGACAATAAAGTCCCTTTGGACATCTTTCTATACAAGATATGTCAATTTATTGAACTAGTTCTTCAACAGATAGCTGAGTTTCGGGCCTATTTTGAGCATCAAATTTGAATGGATCATTTTGGTTGGGTGCAGTTTGCTTAGAGACTATTCTTATTTACGAGGCCTGGCTCAACAGATAGGGAGCCCAAACTCGAGTCTTGTTAGAGTGTTTGAGGTCCGACTTGTTGGACGGATGAGCTTTCACTATCAAGGCAGGCACCTCAACTTGGCGTCAGTATTAGTATTTAGACATCGTTCGATAAAATTCAGAAAGGTCTAAAAGTTTTTAAAACAGACATAAATTTTCAAAACTTAAATAGATTAGGGCGTGACTTTTTATTTGCATCCAAAATTTTACTCTCAAAAATACCATTTTCTGGCTGTATGGACGCCAAAAACACAAAAATATATCAATTTTATTAAAAAATTAAATGATTAAACTAGCTATGAATTCAATCATGATTAAAAACATTTTATAAAAATGTCAGGCTATTGTGACTTTCTTCACTACACGCTTGATCATTAAATGTGGCAAATACCTCTTCAAATTCTTTTAAATGCAAATATGGACTCTCTAAATCTAAGCCATGGA
>JANKKB010028221.1:0-13627 GCA_026225775.1 Bursera palmeri | reverse complement strand
AAAAAAAAAAAAAAAAAAAGAGACTATGAAAAAATAAAAATGATGGATAAACAAATCAGCAAACCCGTTAATAAGCACCATCTAATGCAAGAGAAAAAAGAGACATGAGACCGAGTCAAGCAAAATGAAGTATAAAAGAAAGAAATGACAGATGAAGAAGCAGAAGAAGGATGCATTAAGTGAGCCACAATTTGCATAAACAGTAAAGGCGAGGACACACACACATGCGCACACTGTCAAAGGCGCTGGCACTGCAGCCCAGACTGGACGTGATTGAGAGTTGAAACCAATAAAGCTGCGAAAACAGTACTTAAATGGCCTCTACCAACCCCTCCAGATTAGACCAATGTGCAATGCATGTCGTCAGTGTTGGCTTGACCAAAGGCTAGTGTGCAATGCATAGCAGGTTGCTACTGCTACTGTTGTAGATAATCAATAAGCAAGCGGAGATTTGAAGTTAGATCAGCTGTCACCTTGGACAGGCAGAAAGCAGAAGGCAGAATAGAACTCTATGTGACCAAGCTTTTCTACACTCAAAACAGAATATTTACCTCTGCAATGATGGGAAGATGGAAAAATTGTTGATACAAAAATGGGTTTCAGTGCATTTTGATTAGATATTACATGAAAAAGAAAGATACGAGAGAAGATATTTGGAAACCCAGAAATGAAAAAACCCAACCAAAAAAAAAAAAAAGACCTCTCCAAGAGATAAATGAATGATTCTTCCTATATATACTACACAACATAACTTCGTGCTAACGGCCAATCAGTTTCACTCGGTAGTGAGCAATGCTATCTTCCTTGGAAATATAGGATTGAGAGCGCGAGAATCACAGCAAAGAGTTGGGAGATTGACATAGAGACCTATCATGCTTAATTGGACTCATTGTTCCCACGGTCCCATTGATATATGGTCGGCCTCTTCTTCACCGGTATGTTGTCAGGAAGGTCCGTGGATGTAACCAGCGTCACGCATTTAACACCCAACCTTAGATACATGAAAGAGCTTGAGGATTTTCACCCATTTAATCACCTAATACAAGTCGTGCCCGGCCAGGATTAAGAAGCGAATCTGACATCCTCCAACCCTACAGGGAAATAAAGATACGAAGCTTAATTATATCTTATAGTCCACTGAAAACTAGCGAAATACAATTTAGGTATCCATTCACTGATATCAATGTAAGGCCCAAAGGCCCTTAATGATCCAATTTAAGGTACTTTTTGGTACTTCTGGATGTGATTTCAAGATGGTTACTAGGACTAATTCTGATAGCCTAACATGACTAACAGGAACCACTAATTGATTCATCAAGTTTGCTATTATCTACATGACCTACAGGAACTGATTTTTCTCCTCTGGCACAAAATCCAACCATCATATAAACAAACAAAGAGCAAACCAATCCAGAGCCAAGATCAAAGATACAATATTGAAACCCTCAATATTCTCCTTCAAGGCAAACTAGATATGTCAATTTACCTGTGCTGCAGCTTTACTCTTGAAAAGCCCATATGCTGTTGAGACCATCATACATGATTCCACAATACGAGCCTCAAGATCAGCTGTTGTGGGCACAAAGGTTGAATGACCATCCTCCTGCTTCTGGGATAAAGATCGAGGACCATTTGTCGAATGTAAGAAATGCAGAAGCACATGAGCCTGCAATGCAAGGTAAATCGTATTGTTATACACCAAATACAAGAACAAAGCTTCTAACCTAGTCCAACAATTAGATAGCCCAATGAAGAATCTTACATGAAATGCTGCTTTTAGAATGTCATCTGACTTTGCCTGATCCTTGAGCAATGCATATACTTTACCCTTTGAAGGATTATATGTCACCACATATCTCTCTTTCTATAACAGAATAAAAGCAAATATTTAGAACATACAAGACAATGAGGTAAAAGGTAGTGTAAAACATATGAATCCAGCAAGAGATTCCATGCTTGAAATTCATTTCCTCCCCAAAAAGGGCCATACCTCAAATAAAGGCTCTATTGAAAGATATGCACTTGGGTCTTGGAATGCATCTTTAAATCTTGATCCTGCCAAACAGTGAAACAACCAAAAGATCAAAGTCAGATACATGAGGATCATAACAGCAATTAAATGAGAAAAAAAAAAAATACACCCTGCAAGTTCACAATTTCCTATACTTACCAAGGACGACAGGCCTATCCTTCAACCAGGGAAAACTTAATATAGTTTCCTGCATATTTCCCTCTCGCAATGAGGGAACTTGCCCTGCAAATGGATTTATAGCACAATTATTTCACTGTATATCAAATAGTGCATTTATTCTGCTCATAACAAAAACTTAATTTGAACCACTTTGGAACAAGACAAAATGACCAAAAACAAAAATTGATAATATTTGGCTTGCGTCTGCTTGTAGAACACTCATCCTAACCTGTTTTGAGGAAGGAATCTACAGCCACAGAGAATCTAGCTCGATTTAGTGTATGCAACACTACAGATTTAACCTGCCAAAAATATGAAGCAAAGAAATTAGGATGACTAACACAACTTCCACTAGAAAAGTGGGGGTAAAAAATTATCGTCACTCTTATAAGCAATCGAACCTCTCGATAGGAGCTGAAAACATATCCACTGGAAAGAAGCACGAACGTTGTTAGCAGAGAGGGATTTCTTTTTGAGATTATTATGCTCAAGCCAGTTCCAAGCTTCAAAAGACATAAAGTTCAGAACATTGAACTCAACCAAAAAATGCTGATTATCACACAAAAATTTATTAAAAACATAGCAAATGTTAGTTCAAGCTAACAAATCAGCAAGTGCATTCAAAACCCAAAGAATTATTGTTGAATATTATTATAATATTCAATCATGCATGAATAATAACATTTGTTAAATTATGTTTTCTACCAGTCAACCCCATTTCAATCAGTCCATGTAGCATAATTACACAAGACATCAAGCAACATAAAATTACACGCTCGTGTTCAACGATCCAACGTATGTCTTACACTGCACGACTGGCTTCCATATACAATCCTCATTATCTCAAGCTCTGTTTTGAATTACTTGTGTTATCCAGCAATACAAATTGAACTCAAATTTTGGCTTTGGTCCTGAAAGTGAACCATGACTCTCTATACCCCTCCCCTTCCCCAAAGAAAAAAAATTAAATAATTAAAGAGTTAGCTTAGCATGTGCCCTTACAACATAGGATAAAAAACTTAAAACAACAAGTAATAAATGCAAGCTTGCCTTTTAAATAAATGTTTATTGTTAATAAATGATGGTCACTTCCTTAAATGGTGAATTTGCATTTATTACTTGCTACTTAAGTTTCTTATCATATACCCTAATGGCACATGTTAAAATGACCCATCATCAAAAAGTCATCTTCTCTTAAAAAAATAAAAAAAATAAAAAAATAAAAAATAAAAAAAGACATCAAAATCATAATTAGTTCTCATATGCATAGCTTTTTTTCATGCCAATAATCAATGAATTACTTCAAAATCTCCAGCTTAAATATTGATAAGGAATTCATAAAGAGGAGGACACTAAAACCCTTTACCTCCTCAAACTACAATTTGCTTTCTTTTCAATCTTGATGCACCACAACTCTACAGAAGTCCATTAATGTTTCTACTCTGTGAAAAGGAAATGTCTAATAAAGTTCAGGTACCTGTGAAGTGATTGATTCTTACTTTACAAACTTCTATTTCCACTATTTTAATTTTAAAATCTCTAATGAGCAAATGAATTTATCACAAATTATCTTAACTTAAATACAATTGTTGAGCCCTTACCAATTAAACTTTTGTATAAATAACTAACTCAACATAAGCCAAATTTATCATGTGGTCTTGTGTTCATATTCTTCCATGGCATCACAATACTAAGTTGTGTCATTGCGATGATTGTATTTTTACATTATAATTGCAATGAATCCCCTACCTTGTACGTGAGAAGGGTTAAGTTTTATTGTTCAACTGTTATCTATCAACTTAAGCTTTTGAGTTAAGGACAACTAAACATTTTTTCCTAATACCTAGAAATCCTACAACCTTTCTTAAAAGGTCCAATGAATTCTCAATTGAAAAGCACTACTATAACTTACAACTTGGTAATAAGAAAATCTAAAGAAGTTGACTTCAAATGGAGTTGAGCTCTTGACCTCTTGACCAAAACCAAAGGCCTTAACTACTCAATCCAAGCTTTTGCTTTGGCAACTTAACATATTCATATACTGAAATTCTACTACTGTTTCTATTCTAGACAAGATAAAATATCAGTTGACATGCATACCAAATCTGCAATATTTCCAACACATTCTCCTTTAGCTGTGACATCTCCAATGTTTTCTCCTTTAGCAAAGGCTTTGTAAATTGGCGTACGAGTTGAAGTTGATGTTACAGCAGCCACATTCTGCAGATAAAAAAGTAGCATATGAAGCTGCTAAACTGACTCAACCATAAATTTATGCTATAAAAATACCAACATACCTTCGCTACATTAGCAGCACAAGCCAAAGGAAGAAAAAGATGGGGCACGGCTGCAGTTGCCAACTCCACCCCAGCACCCAATTCCATAAGAAGATCACCAGCAAACCGAAGCTGGACCACATTTTCAAGTTAAGAATGTGTTGTGAAAAGTAAATGCAGAATTTATCATCACTGAGAGTACTCTTACCTGTTTTAAATCATAATCAAATTTCTTTCCTTGCCGGGCAAATATCATTTTCCCAATTCGACCAGCACCATCCTACAAATATGACATGACTTTAGTTGCAGGAATTATTTTTTCATGTTAAACTTTTAATAACACCATATGATATCTCAGAATAAGAATAAAGCAATAAATTAGTAAGACAATAGAGAGCAGTTACTAGAGAAAACTTATAAGAGTACAATACTAGTGATTTAAGTTCTAAATAGTCACTATGGAGGCTTCACACATGTAAAGCTGAAGTAAACTTGAGCTTTGAACTGCTTCCCTATTCATGGCTTTCTAAGATGGATTGATTCATGTAAATAGATTTTTAATGCAAAAGTTTTTCTTCTTTAATAACTATAGAAATCTATTCATAAAAAAAAAAGTATCGATAAATTGAAAGACAAATGATACTTTCACAACTACGTATGTCACTTTTAAACTTTCATTTAGACAAATAGATGAAATATAATAATTTTGTAGATATTTGTAATTATTCTAGGGCTTTGCAAAGCCCGCACCCCCAAACAGGAGTCTGTCAAATGACTGAGCATATTGAGACCTATAAAAAAAGCGTATAAGATCTCATCTGAATGGAAAAAAGTAAATTAAAATAAAACAAAATAAAATCCCAACAAATATACAAGGCACACAAGAAGACAAATTTCTATAGTTTCAAAAAGCACGCTTCCATAAGAATATGTCAAATTAGTCACCAAAAATGTCTAAACATATGTACCTTAATAATCCAATTGATAGCAATGGCCCCAGGAATAGCCCTGTTTTTAGCAACACCAACAGAATTCAGAAGGGTTTGAGTTGTGAAAACACCAATTGCTCCACCAAAGAAGTGCTACAACAATTAATAGTTGTTTAAGCATTTTAATAGCACCAAAATAATTCAAGAGCTACAGCAAAAACTAAAAAAAAAAAAATACCTTCAAAGCCCTCCATGTCATGTACGGCACATAAGAAGGGGTAACACTATCAGGGAAACCATCCGGCACCACATAGGATCTTATAAATGACATCAACTCCTGCACCACAAATTCAATTAGTCAACCACCACAAGCACAAAATAATATAGTTACAACTTCTTAAGCAAGAGCATATCACATTCCTCTTAATTTTTGCTCGAACAGAAGTTACAGAACATACAACATCACTGAATGTTCTGATTCTTAGCTAACAAAAAAGGATTGATTTTAGGTAACAATCAAAATCCAAAGTCCAAGATTATGAAACGAAAGCTCAACCTCTGACATCCCCTACTTGATCTTTTTTTTTTTTTTTTAAATGTCAAAATACATCATAATTCACATCTTCTGCTGAGAGAAAGCCACTGAACTAAACAGCTCAACATTCATTTCTTACTAGAACTCACACAAACAGAACAATATCTTGACCAATAACGTGTGCTAATGCTACAATATTGACCATGTAACGATAAAGTATCGACACTAGTATTGACTCAGTAATAAGCAATAAAAATGCGGGAACAGTAAAAAAATTATCATGAATGTCATAAAATTCAAATTGATATGTCGTATACTTTATTCAAATTTCGTTACCAATTTGACTAAAATTGGCAACATTTCCAAATCGATGCTACCATAAATAATTATTTCCAGTAACACAACTAGAAATTTGGATCCTGATACGGTAACTAAAGTTTCACATTTAATAAAGAAATATAATGTTATAAAAATACACACAAATAAAAATGAAGAAGAAGAAGCAGAAAGCGACCTCGGCAGGAGCTTGAGGAGTCTGCAAACAGACAGCACGAATCGAATTCTTCTTAAAACGTCCAGACCCGTCCTTCTCCGCCACGTAGTTCCATCTCCGACCGTCAATTTCCTCGCAGCAGATCAACCTCAAGCTCGATTCAACGAACTGCCGTCCTTCCACCAGTCCGAACCTCGTCGTCGCCTCGTCCACAACCGCCTCCGCCTGCAAGCCAGCGCCAGCCGCTCCGCCAATCGGAGAGGTGGACGTCGCCAGGTTCGCGCTGATTCGCATCGTCTCCCGCACGAGCAGCCGCGCATCCTGCGCTGCCGCGGCCGTCGTCGTGGCGGAGTTCGCAGACTGCTTGAGCTTGATCGGAGGTGTAGTCATGGAGAAGGAATGTGGCTGTGATTTTGTTTTTCTAAAAGTGTTTCTGTTGTTGTGAGGAATTGTGGAGTATTTAAAGAGGAGAGGCGTCGGCTTTGGAGTTAACGAAATGAAACTAAGAAGAAGAAAGGAGAAATAAAAGAGGGAGTTGGCTGGTGGCCTACAAATTCTCTATCAGAAAGAAAAAAGCCACCGAGGGGAGAAACCAAGAAACTACAATTTGGTCTTGTTAGTAAGGCCGTGTTTGTTTTTCTTTAAATAAAATAATCAAATTCATTTGATAAAAACTAGTTTTCCTCTAGGCCTCGTTTGATTCCTGATTAATCATCCTCTTAACCTTCACTTTTCCCACATTAATAACTTTTTATTAAATAAAAATTAATTATTAATGAAATCCTAAATCCTTAATTTTATTTTTATTTTTTCAAATATTAAATAAATAGTTCTTTTTTTATTAATGTTTGGTGTAATTTGTTAGGAATTTGAAGAATAGTCAAATATTTTGAGAGTTTGGTTTATGATATTTGATCATATATCATGGATGATAGATTTTTTAATTGTTACGTACAAAGAACATGAACAATATTATATAACTAACTTTTAAAAAAAATATATAGTAATAATTAATAAATATTAAATCAAATCAAATATTTTGTTAAATAAAATTACAAAAATAGACATTAACCCTAAAATATTTCAAAAAAAATCTTAGAAATTTCTTTTCAAAATTAATAATTCACATTCATACCACAAATCAAAAATTGAAAAAATATTATTTAATCATTTTTATTAAAAAAAAGTGATTTCAGAAGATACAAAACAACCAAACACGGCCTTATTTACGAAGGACGATTATACAAACTCACTTTATGTCAGTTTCTGGAGACAGGAAGCGACTGAGCCACACAGTTGTGAAGAGGGAGGCATGCTCGCCTGTTGTCGTGGCGACGGCTGGTTTGACAGAGATTGCATGGCGATTGGATTTAGATGACACGGAAGCTTAAATCACATGCTCATCTCCAACCTCCATTGGCTTTCAGCTTTTTCACTCTGCTCTATCCTCCGTCCACGTGTTCAGCTCAATCGTACTTTCATCACATCTCGTGCAATGTGCTGTGACTTTCCACTTATTTGCACGTGTATTACAGATCGGAACTTTATTATAATAACATGCAAAGTTTGTGCCTGCTGCGCTTTGCTTCGCGTTGTATTAAAAAAATAAAAAGATTATGCTTGAATATTAATTAATTTATAAATAAACAAATAATTGATAAAATATATATATATATATATATATATATATATATATATATTTTTTGTTTTTACTTTTTAAGTAAGTGTCTAGTTGACAAGCAAATTCATCATTTGACATCTTAATAAGATACCTTATCAAAGGTTTGTGGAGTACCCTTAAATGCTTGTCAAACAATTGATCAATCTAACGAATTATGTCTATATATTTGGGTAAATTTAGCATTATGATATAAACTCGATTAGGCAATAAAAGAAAATTATGATTTGGTCTGACAATCCGTGGAATTTAGTAATTGTTTGTTTAGTTTTTTGTCTTAAAAACTCAAAGCGAAAATAATTCAAAGAAAATTGATTATTAATTTTTATTGGCATATGTGGTTGATTTTATCTTAATTAATATAATTTTAGGATTGTTGATGCCAAAAATTAGTACCAATTGATATTCTAACACGTGTGGGTATAAATTTAACAAAAATGACCAAAAAAAAGTTTGAGATTTGTCGATTATGATAAGTGATTGGGATCTCGATCTCAATTGAAAAAAGGGTTTAGGACTTTTGAAATGAGTGACCGAAAATATAAAGATGTGATCCTAGACTTCAATGTGATTCCTCATATCTAGGAAAAGGCAGTTTTTTTCTGATAAAGTTGGAGTTTGGCCGCACTTGAGCTGACAAACTCTGACTTGGTAATTGGGATGGTGAAATACTTTTTGCCAATTAAATATCGCCCGTCAGTTTTGCCTCCTCTTTTTTGGTGTCGATCTCGTTCCTTGTTTGCTCCTAGACGATTTTTGAATTGCTTATGCGATATATCTCTGATCACTGAAAAATAAAGAAAATGGTCAAGGGGTGCCAGGTATTTCACCCACGTTAACCCTTCTATGCTCAAGTCAGTCAAACGAATATATTTCATGATGAAACATTGCTCCCTTCTTAATGATAAGAAAAATTGTTATTAAGGTGCAGTGGGCTAGTAATGTAATTACTATAATTTGGATATTTGGTGGCAAATCCCTTTGGAAGGAATGTTTCGAGGATAATAAATGCTTCTTCTTTTTTTTAACCTTCGGGAGAAGGAAATCAATATTTATCTACTTTTAACTAATGCACGGAGTCATTTTTCTAAGCTCTTTAGTGGTTGAAGGAGTTACAAAGGAGTTATGAAGGAGAAGAAAATGGTTGGTTGTGTCGAGTTATTCTCTGTGTTTTCTCTCTTTTTTCTCTTAAATAGATTTTTTGGTACATACCTTGTTCTGGGCTAGAAAGCGCCTTTTATAGTTGTTTAAGGCTAGCGATATTGCGAGTTAGTTAGCTAAAAACACCATTAACAAGGATCACAACCCTAGTTGTGGTGACATCTTACTCAGTCTCTGATGAGATAAGCTAAGAAACAATTTATTATACTTTAATTGGTGTCTATCTTATATTATATATGTTAAGGGTGTGGCTCATATGTCATACAACTGAGGAAGGTGGCTAGTTGTTGGAGCAGCGCGACAACAACTAGCCTTTCAGCTTAACGCGTTTGATAAGGGTATTTTAGATATTTTGGGAACTAGGGTTTTGTTATATAAACATATTGATGTAACCCTAATTTATATAGTGAATACTTTTGCCGTCACAGTGGACGTAGGCTCATAGCCGAACCACTTAAATTCGTGTGTGATTTCTTCTCCTTTTCTCTTTCTATTCCGATTATTGCACAACAATATACTTTCTTCTTACATCTTATGTTTATATCATTTTTATCATATCTTTTTATCATGTATATCATTTAGCTTATGATAAAATAATATTTATGATTTAACAAGTCATATTTACTCTGATCATAAGAATTTCTTTTTTAAAAAACAAAAAATTTTCACGGGTTCAAAAACAATTTATCTGATATAATATATTTTGATTTTTATCTCTATAAAACTTGTTATTCCAATTTTTTTAAGTAAGTTAAGAGATAACAATCATTTCGAGAGAGTTATTTGTTAAAAAATTTGTTGTTAATACGATTTTTATGAGCTTAGTACTTAATTCTAAGTAGGATCCATTTTGTGTTAGTAAAATATTTTGAAGGATTTAAATTCTCTCCATGGGAACATCAAATGAAATTTTTTGAAATAATGAACTGGTAAATGAAATTTTTTTTGCTCAAAATACATCCATGAGTTGGAAAAATTTAAAGAAAAAGTGTTTGTTTCACATGAAAAAAGTATGAAAGACCGAGCATGTTTATACAAAGTTACTTATTCTCAATGGATAAACATGTATAGCATAGATCATATCTCTTGTAGGCATGGGGTGCAAATCCTCCAACCTGGGCTGGGTTTGTGTGAGTATTTTAGGCTTCTATTGTGATAGAGTTCTTGTATTATAGTTTGTTGAAAGCAACTTTCGAGGTACTTGCTAGACAGATGCTTACAAAATCTCAAACGAAGAGCGAATATGTTTTAAGGATACCATGTGAGACGTGGGTATTTGTTTTTTTCTTAAACTTTATCATTTTGGTATATTTTTTATCTGTTATTTTATATTTGTCTTATATAAACAATCTTTATTTTCTAATAATTAGTTCATTCACTTAGTGAACGTTGAAGAGTAATATCAAACCGATAAAGAATGTTGATGATTAGTTCAAGGAAGAGCTAAGTGCATCATTTTCAAAATTGAACATCTTAAAGAATTAATCTAGATGTAATCTAGGTATGAGTGTTGAGTGATTTTTATTATTCTTTATAATTTTCTTGAAGTGTATGTGGGTTATACAGCTTTAAATTAGTTTATAATTAACTTAGAATTAGTAAGGTCAACGAAGTATAAGTTCCGTAGAACAATTTCCTTCACAAAATCTTATAACAAAGAAGCCTAGTGGAGATAATATCTTGAGAGAGTGTTCAGAAACTATCTCAAAAAGGGAAACAATAACACAAAAAGAAATCGTTTCTATCGAATATTATTAAATAAATTACAAGAATATAAAATAGATGTTTTTAAAAAATATTTTATAAATGACAAACCAAGAAAAACAACTAAAGATCACGAGATGAGATGAGCGTGCGTGGCACGAGGGTTGACAGAGTAGTGCAAGGCCAAGTGGGGGAAAGTGCGGACAAAAGGCTTTGGATTTGAAAGTATGTTTCAAAAGCAAGCGAAGATGATTCAGGAGAGACAAGACACCAGATATGAGAGCAAGTCCAAGTTGAGTCGTAACTCATGATTCAAGTTTTCAACACATCAACGCTCAAGTTGTGTGGATGAGGGCCCAGCTCCACTCAATTAATGCCATTTGCACCGTCCAAAGTGTCGACTGTACAAAATTGGGTCACAGCATGCTGCACGTGGGCATGGTCTGATGTGAATAGTGAACACCGATGGCAAATCGGGGAATTTACTCTGACATTTAATTAGATTTCAAAGAAACACTTAACTCTATATTTTTACTAAACTAACACTTATCTTCTAAAAGATTAACACCATTTTTCTAAAACTAACACTTATTATCCAAATATTTGAGAGTAAGTGTTAATTTTTTAGATATTTTTGGAAGGTAAATATTAATTTAATAAAAATATAGGTTAAATATTTTTTAAAAATTTAATCGAGGGTTATTAAATTTCCTCATGGCAATTCTGATAAAGTTTTAGACCATGGTACTTCTTATAAACAATACGGTGTTAACTCTCGAGATAACACACACATAACTTTTATAATCTAAAGAATAACTTTAAGACAGGATCTTAAACATGGGTTTTCCACCTTTACACTAGATCAGAGAGTAACATCTCAAATCTAGAGATCTAAAATTTTCATCAAAAAGTTCATTTATAAGTTAACATGTATCACTTATCAATCTTCAGTTTGTTAATTTTCTAAAAGTATAAATTAAATGTAATTTAATATTTTATCTAGAAGAGTATTTTTATCCATACGTTGAACTTGGTTAAGTAATCAAAAAGTTATTAAACATATTAAAAAAAAACTCAAATTTAATTTTAATTGTCCCCTCTAATTTCTAAAATTAAAAAAAAATGGAATAAACTACTAGAGAATTTCGTAAATTTATTGAGGGAAATTGTCATTGGATGAAATCTAAAGAGAGGAACCCATCATTAGAAATAATTATTGTTATTATTTAGGGAACTTTCTTTCTTGGGGTCAACAATGATAATGACCCACAAATAATAACTTGGTTGAATTGAAATGTACTTTTTCTTGGTGCCATCTAACGACTCTCAATAAGTAACATTGTACTAGTAATGATATAAAATGTCAAACTTTGCATGCTCTTTTCACATGCAAGCTACCCAACAATAGTGGAAAGAATTAAAGAAGGTATCTTCATGATTTTTCAACACATTGAGAATCAATATGAATTGATATTCTGCTTTCTTCTTTAGTATGGAAATCTAAAAATAATTTCTACATAGATAATAACAAAGAAATTACTCTCTCTTCTTACATATCTAGAACTTTATTACATAATTTGAACGTTTTCCACATGCAATATATCAACAATCTTCCTCTAGCCTCTTCATCACTTTACTATAAACTTTTGACTCTTACATCACATGTTTTTTAAGTTAATTTGGCTACTACGGAAATACTAAACTTAAACTAGTGTCATCTCGTTCGAGGTTACATAACTATGATAAAAATTCAGGATACATATTATTATACGTATTCGATGTGTATAAATATATATAGGTTATTTGATGAAATCTAAAAGTTATTTTTTTGATAGTTCTATCTTACTCCTTTTGTGTTGTATGGACAAACAAAGTAAATATGTTGGATTGTAAAGAGTGACTATTTTAAAAATGAATAGATTATAAGGGTACTTGTGTAGACTCTTGAAATGGTAATTGCCTAATTGGTTACACTTTTTAATGGGTCAAATTAGTTATGGAGGGCCATCGCACCATTTAGTGAATAAGTTGAAGGAGTAATGGCTTGTATACACATTGACAATCACCTCATAGCTTAGTCTTCATTTTGTTCACCAAAAATTTTGTTTGAATGAATTGATTAACATAAGCAAGGTTCCCCTTTGGCTTAGTTTTGGGATTTTCTAAACTCAAAGTTATACTATTGTTAGAAAGTTTAATATTTATTATCGAGATTTGGACTCTTATCTAATAGTTTAAACTCTACAGGGTTTGTAATAAGAATAACTACCGTTGAACGTCTCTTTTATAACTATTAATATGTCTAATATTATTTTGGAGCCCTCAAAAAATAGCTCAAATTTAAGGGGTCAAATTGAAAAATAATCAAAAATTTAAAAACTTTGATTTGATTAACCAAATCATTGACCCGAGGGTTTGTTTTCCATTAACCCTTGACGAGTCAACAAGTCAAAAGCGTTGACCTATCACGAGCTAATGGGTCAATGAGTCATTTTTAATATCAATAGATTTACAGGTCAGACAAATAAAAAATTTTAATTTTTTTATAACCTCCTTAAGATTGATCATTTTTGTAAATCCCCCTTTTTAAACCTACCAAAAGCCCAAAAATTTGATCCAAATAATATGGGTTTGGGTTGCATGAGAAGCCCAAATTCATT
>JANKKB010028220.1:0-13623 GCA_026225775.1 Bursera palmeri | reverse complement strand
CACATTAATAGCACTTAAAGTGTAAAAACAATGATTTAAACTCTTAATAAACATACACTTTTAAGTGCTAATCATCCCTGCTTGCCAATTTATAAGAAAATTAGATGGAAAGCATATTTTCAACTCATAGAAAGTGTTTAAGTCGTTATTGGACGTAAAACCAGAGAAAGATGTGAGCCACAATCAAAGCTACTTGTACATATTCATGAGTGCTTTAAATTTTAAGTATATGTGCCGATTATTTTGAATTCATGCCGTTTTTTTTTTTAATTTTTGTGTGCCGTTTTATTTTAACCTTATTAATTTGTGCTATTATTTTTGGATTTCTAAGTGTGCCGTTATTTTTTATTTGTTTCTTTTAATTTCAAGATCTTCTGACAAAAGCCAACCTACCCATATGAATATTATCATTGCAATATCTTTGTAAACTCTATAAATATGACCCCTCATGTTCTTCATTTTCACATAAGGCTAGGGTGAGTATAAAGATGGAGAGAGCCTCAGTTGGTCGATTCCAAAATGTCCTATATTTTATGGGTCGAGCCCTAGAAAAAAGGTAGAGTTGGTGGAAGCCGTAAACTATCTTGGAAGGGTTTTAGCTGAGAAAAAGACACATTTAGTTTATGGGGGTGGTAGCCTTGGGTTAATGGGATGTATGTCTACAGCTACATACTTAGGAGAAAGTCGAGTCTTAGGTGCTATTTCTAAAGCTTTAGCCGAAAAGAACTTGATTGGGACAACAATTGGTGAAGAATTCAAAGTTTATTCCATGCATGAACGAATTGCCAGAATACTTTGTAACTTTGATGCCTTCATCGCTTTACCAGGTGATTTCGATACTTTAGAAGAAATTTTTCAAATTGTTTCCTAGGCCCAACTGCATATGCACCAAAAGCCTATTGAAATATTAAATGTCAATAATTTCTTTAACTATTTATTGTGTTTTCTTGATCAAGCTATGGAACAAGACTTTATCTTACATGCAGCACGTCGTATCCTTGTTTCTACTTCGATGGTTGATGAATTGATTGATAAACTACCAGCATTTACCTATGAACCTGATCCAACAGCAACTCAGACTGATTAGTCAGAGGACAGCCGTCAATAGCGTATATTGGATCTGATCCTCCATCTGTAGCCTTTTGTCTATTGGTTTTATTAACATCGTTTCTGTTATTTTATTTTCACGGTTGTTTAAGTTTTTATTAGGTTTGTTTCCTTTCAATAAGTGTCGTCTTAAGTAATATCTTCTAAAACTTTACCTCTATCTATTTAGACATTTGGGACAATGTCAAAATCTGGTTAGGGGGAGGGATAGTTGATATTTATTGTATTTTGTTTCATATGTATTAGTTTTCTTATACGTTTTTGTTGTTATAAAAAATAAAATTTACTAATAAGTACAATCTTAGTAGTTTTGTCTACAAGATTGGATAGAGGGAACGATTTAAATTGGGCCCTCTAATCTTTCCTTGGAACTTACTGTACAAATAAATAATTGTTAAAAAAAAAAAAACTAATGTGACTATAACCATTAGACAAGTGCATTAGATGAAAGATAGCAGAGTAAGGAATAATGTTTTACTATTGAGATGCATCTTATTAGACATTTTTAATCTGAATTTTACATTAAGGTTTTATCGTTTGATTCTCTTTGAAATATTTGAGTCTATAAACTTTCATATCTTTATTCTGGTAAATAATTACTATGTTCATATACTCATTCAGTAAGTATTCATAAACCATTCTTAACACATACATACATGCTTGACACATGATTATGGGTTACAAATTGAAATATTTTAATATTCGAGGTCTTTGTCAAAGATAATAACTAAAGAATAGGGAAATCTCAGAATAAATTCAAAAAAAAAAAAGAAAACAAAAAAAAGAGTGTTATAAATAAATTGTGGATAAGTTTGGTTTCGTGGCCTCCTTAATTCAAGCAATTAAACCCGAAGGGATGTCTTAACATCTAATACCCTAAGGCTAACTGGTTTGGAAGTTATTGGCCCAAAGCTTGCTACATGGATCAAAGAGAAAGCTTAAGGGAACTGAACATTATACTATTCACTAGTTTGACATCTACAACCCGAGTGATTAAGGTCGTAGGAGTGTCTTAACATTTAATACCGTAAGAACAACTGGTCTGGGAGTCATTAGTCTAAAAATCAGTACATGCCTACATGGTTTAACAATGTGTTGTAAAAAAAAATAGAAAAGTTTATGATGAGCTGACCTCGAACTAAGGAAGTAAGCTTTGATAAAAGTTTAAAATAATAATTATGTTCCAAATAAGCCACATAATTATGTGTTGGTATTATTTGAGCACAAAAAGAAGGTTTAGCAATATCTTTATTCAAATGTACATAACACATATAAATAAATAATTAAATAAATGAAGAGTTTGTTTATTTGAATAAATTAGAGGAGAAGACTATGATATTACCTTGTATGTAAATTCGATAAGTTATCACTTATCATTACTAGAGACTAGTAATAAGCTGGTTGAGGGTGTGATTAGCACTTAAAAGTATACATTTATTAAGAGCTCAAATCATCATTTTTACGCTTTAAGTGTTAATAACTTAAGCATTTTTATATCATTGACCTTAAACGAAAAATTATCATCAATTTGTTATTAACGGTCATTTTGATATAGGTTTAGTAAAATAAACATAACTTTTAATTCGAAGATCTAAATGATGTAATTCTTGATCCTGTAGAACCTCTGCCCAATCTTTTACAAAGTTGATGGCCTTTCAGAAGCCCAAATCCAATGTTTAATGGGCCAAAAGTGCACTGTAGCAGAAATGGACAGAATTCTATAAGCCCAACCTGACGTAGCCATTGTATATGGACGGTATCTTACAAAATACTTATCCAAATACCTTGATTCTAGAAGCACTGAAAATATAAGAGGCAGGGCTATAATTTCTCTGTTGATAGTTTTTTCTAAATCTACAGGGAAGATAGTCAAAACCCACATTAGATGTTGGTGGCCTGGTTGGTTAGTTCAACCTGACATATCCACCATCTTTTGACCATATCTCCTAGAATACAACTCCAAATTACTTGAATTAGGTGGCTATGGAAAACTGTTTCAAATATCTACAACTTCTATGAAGACCATGCCATCAAATTCAGTGAATTGTATTTTCACAAATGTGTTGTATTGTAGTGAAGTGGTTGGTGGCCTAACTTTGACTATACCATTCATTGAATATCTCTCCCTCACTTGCCTATATAAGGCAACACTTAGTTCATTGTAATGAATTCATCTTACAATCCCATCTCACAACATAGGTGAGAGTGTTCCTACAACCTTCTCTCAATTCATGAGAGAATAGATTATAACTTAGACTAGAGTTAGAGCAAGCCTAAAGAGGAACTTGATTATGTAGTTTTCTTGTTTTTCCTTCTTTAATTCTTATGAGTGTGCTTTAATGTTTATATTTTTGTTTATGAGAAAAACTCTCTGTCTATCATTAGATTTATTTTAATCTAAAGATTATTTTCTTCAGAATCATATAAGTTTAATCATGCTTTCTTATGTGCAGCTTGTTAGATTATAATCGTTGTTGAAAATATCTATTTTATGAGTTGATCTTTTATTGCATTATTGTTTTGCGAGAATAACTAGTAATGATATATTGTTGATCTTGGGTAGCTTGTAAAAATAGATCATTGTTATTCTTCATTGAAAAGAATTTCTCAAAACAAAATACCGAAGTTTTTATCTTCGATCTTTAACGCCATATTTTTTTATTGTTTGTTTAGAATGTGAATTATACAATTAAGTAATAAAATAGGAATCAAAGTTGGTAACATTAAAACGAAAAATCAAGTGAATCTCGAAGCCTTGCAATTATCATTATTGTCAATCATTTTGATTTATCTCTTGTTGAATTTTTATCCCGATTTTATAATAACATTTTATGTTAGTAATTGCCTCTCTGTGGATTCAATACCAAACGCTACTCTGCAATAACCGCTTAGTCAAAGGTTAATTTTCAACATAGTTAAAGTATTAGTTTAACAAAAGTTTAAAACTAAATATTTTTTTAAAATTTATCTGGGGGCAGAGTCAATACCCCCCTCTTATAGTTGAGAGACAGTAGAAATCATCTAAACAATGTCAACTGTAGCCGAATGCATTTAATGTTGCCGCGTCTGTTAGATGAAAAAAATTCCAGCACCGAATGTATCACCTCTTTGAGAATGAAAGGAAGCTGACCTATTGCTGAATCGTCCCTTTCCATCATTTCTTACGGCCGCCATTTTTTTTAACAAAACAAATACAAGCAAATCAAGTGGCAAACATCTAATTATTTTAACCTAAAAAAACTCACTTAACAAAATCAAGTAATAAAATATCATCTTTAATATTTGTATCAAATACAATTTCATTTTTAATATATAAAAAATATTTAATAATATTCTATAACCTTATACTCAATACGTTCATAAATGTAAGATATTAGATATATTCTTTTTTCAAAATTGAATAATTTATCTTTGAAAATCATATAAAATAATTTACAAATAAAAAATTATGAAAATACTATTTTAATGAAAAACACGTTTACAAATAATCATCTAAGAAATAATTTTATGATCAATAAGGTGAGTTTATATTTAAAATATACTTTAAAGGCGCCTAATATTTATCCTTTAAAAGAGGATGAAAGAAATTTTTTAAGTTTTACAAGGTCTTAGGCCTAAGTCACAACCTAAATCCACTAGTGTGACCTAGGGCTGAGAGACTTCCTAAAACTGTCAATTGCAAATTTCAAGTATGAATAGTAATCTTTTAAGGGTCATGATGTAAAAGGAAAGAGTAAAAGGTGTTGTTAAATTTTGTAAGTATATGAAATCATTTCATGTAATACAACGGTGAAGCTTAGTTATCATCCCATAAAGATTAAGTAAATTGAGCATTGATCGGAACCAAAACCTATACTATTTAGAAAATGAAAATTCAAAAATTCTATAACTAATGAAATAAATCAAAAACCAAATTAACAAGATTGTACTACAGATTATAAAAGGATGCTAAGCCTATGATTTCACCCTCACCATCCAGATTAATGTCATGACCTATTTTAATTAAATTCTAAAGCACTACAACAAATTTGATCTTTTACAGTGTTTGAAAAATGTTGTACATAAACATTTACGACGTTTTTTTCAATGTTGTGGGTGGCGACGTATCACGACCCGGAATCCCTCATTCAGGAACCCTGGGGTGACTATGTAAATAAATAAAATAAAATAAAATAATAAATAAAAACCAGTAAAATACTTTTCAATAAAACATTTATACTAAAAAACGGGTTACAAAATTTTTCTTTAAATAATACATAGAAACGACTCATTCTGACTACCCAAACATACCCATGACTGTTCGATATCCTCTACATGAGCTCCGGACCATCTCCGCTAGACTCTTGACCTCGAGTACCTGTGGATGAAGGGATGAGCAACACAGCCCAGTAGGAATTTCTAACATTATACAGTTCTATAATATTTTACATACATGCATGCATCACACGGCCACAAACAAACACACCTAGTCATACCTTACCTTTCATACACACTAATATCACTATCATACGTATCCCGCTCTCAATCGTAATAGTCGCCATACATGTAACTGTTCTATTTGAGTTTTGCTCTTACATTGAATACTCCACAATCAATCAAAGGTCCACTCATATGATCAGTACACCCGTCGGACCCAAAGTGTACATCCATCATTGGACACCCACCTACCCGTACCTATTCCGTATTACACATCTATAGTCAATGCCGAGCCCACCTCAGTCACACTACCATGTACGTACCATCCGGTCCTAAGACCGTTTAATAACTACCACTAGTTTGCACGGTCTCACTTACGTACGACTCGCTCGTATCTCATCCATCTCTTCACTTACATGACTCTCGTATCCTATTATCCTATGACGTATATTCACGTACCACCCGTGTCCCATAAGTCCCATACTTACGGACACGTTCTCAGACACCCCTTGTGTCTCATCCATCCCACAATACACGAATACCATATTCCCGTGGTATGTACATCTCATAAAACATGTACATCTATGTACTATGTCTCACATTCCATATATCCAAACCTCTCACTACCCGTCTCATCTGCTCCGTAACCCGCGGGCATACGCATATCACCCGCGTATCGTCCGTATCTCATAATATACCGGCACATACATGTCCCTAAACTCTAGTCGTATCCCCTCGTATTATCATACATGATATCCCTTATTCATAACCCGTTCCATATTCACCATCCAGTGACACAATCATATACGTTCGCCAGATCTCTCGGCCTATCATGTATTTCTGTACTACCTTACTCTTGTAACACTTGTACTCTAATTATATTCCTACATATCACTTACGTGATACTCATAGCCCACGATCCACTTCGGATCCGTTCTGACGACCTAATCACAAACGTTCACCTGATTCCCAAACAAATCGCGTATTTCTGTAAAATTGTATACCCGTCCGTAATGTCTCATTCTATCTAATTACCTAAAGTACCTATCCGTCCATCAAACAGTCTCTATTCCCTAAGCCACCACAGTAAAATAAGTCCACATGCATGTTAAAAACATTACAGAAAAGTACAGTCAGAAATCCCTACCTCGATATCCGAACCATAGCTCCTATACCTCATTCTCTCTCTGTTCCTCATCCGTATTGCAAATCCATCCGTTCCGATGATTCCGGATGAGTCCTCAAAGTCGCGGGGTCTAATCATGCAAAATCAAAAACTGAGGGTTAAAACGATATTTTACACATCGGGGGTGTTACCGTAAATCCGTAAATCACACATAAACAATCAAGCGGGGGTGATATTGCTAACCTGAAAACCCTTGGGGGTCCATACGTCGTCACACGTGGCAGGGGGTGAACTGCCAACATTCAAAACCCAAGGGAGGGTGCTTGGGGGTGTATCTGCTAAATCCATACGGTGAGGGGGCAGACGTAATTTGCCACCTCAACCGTGATTCATGGTTTCTCACCGAAAAACACGATCGGCGGTTGGGAACGAAGAACGGAGGACACCACCGTGATCGTCTCGATGAGGGGGACTTGTCCCGACCATCGGCGACGGTAACCGACGGCCGGGAGGGGCAGATCGGCAAAGACGAGGCATCACCTGTCGAAGTTCATTGCCGACGATCCAGGCCTCGGATTGTCGATCGGAGACCACGACCGGCCTCCTCACACCGAGACGAAGCCATCGCCACCGGTGTCAGGGGCTGGCGACGCCGGAATCGATCAGTCGCAATCGACACAAGCGAAGATGTTTAGCCTGATCTACAGCTTTTCTGACACAAGACGGGAAAAAGGCCACCACCACCGTACTCAGGCGGCCGAGACGATTCCATCACCGTCGGGAATGCAAAACATCACCGGAGATGGGCAGTGAGCGTGCCTTCTCTGGTGACTAGGGGTGTTTCTATAGTTTCCTGCAACTGTTGGCCTCCTCTATAGTTTATATAGATTTTAGGGTTTAGGGGGTTTTCTATAATTTTTTAAATCTTTCTGAATTTCACGAAATTATCTTGAAACCCCAGAATCTCAATATAAACTCATTTTCATCCATATTACACTCACGTTGCCCTTAAAATCCATAAAACGGGCACTAAAGACGAAAAATCCACGAACCCACGTAAATTTATATTTTAGTCCACTTTATCGAAAACTCTCGAAAACCCCTAAACACTCATATACACGACGTCATTACGTCCGTGTCACCCCGTATACGTCACAATCACGTCATATTACGATTTTTAATTTTGAAATCTTTCACTAACACCCTTGAATCACTGTTTCCAGAAATCCAGATTACTACACGACGCCGTAAAAGGGGGGCGATCATTTACAACGTTTTTCCAACACTGTGAAGAAATTTTTTTACAGGGTTAAAAAAAATTTGTAAATAACTTTGTTTACAGCGTTGAAAAAATGCTGTAAATAATCGATTTTTTAAATATTTATAATTTTATTTAAGTATGTTCCTGCCTGCCTGACTATTAGAATAATTGGTTTCCATGTTCATCATTCATGATCAACCAAATATAATAAATTATAAATTTTCAGAAATATAGAACATAATTCAATCTTGTATATAATAAATCAATAAATTGTTAATACAACCAACTATTTCACACAACCTTTTTTTTTTAATTAATATTAGATAATTTTTCCTCATAAACATTCTGAATATGTCCTAACTTGTATGTTGTGTAATAATCGAAATAGGAGAAGAAAAGGAGAAGAAATCACACACGAATTTAAGTGGTTTGGCTATGAGCCTACGTCCACTGTGACGGCAAAAGTATTCACTATATTGAAATTAAGTTACATCAATAGGAATATATAATAAAACCCTAGTTCTCAAAATATCYCAAATACCCTTACCATACCACCTTGCACAGTTGTATGATATATGAGCCATACTCTCAACATTGTACAAATTAAGCTAACAACAATTGAACAATCTACAATTATCAACTTTGTTAATGGTAATACAGTAGTGAAGCTGAATTATCGTCCCATAAAAATGAGTAAATGAACATTGATTGGACCAAAACCTATACTATTTAGAAGATGAAAATTCAGAAATTCTATAACTAATGAAATAAATAAAAAACCAAATTAACAAGATTGTACTGTAGGTTATAAAAGGATGCTAAGCATATATTTCACCATCACCATCCAGAATAATGTCATGAACCTATTTTAATTGGATTCTAAGGTTTTGAAAATAATAATTCCTAACGCTATCTATGAGTCTCTTTCGAGCACCCTAGACTTATTTTAGAACCCTAACTCAATTATCTCTAACTTGTGTTTAAAACCTTCAAATACATTAAGAATGTGAATTATTCTGATAATGTTACATAACCCATATAAATAACTCTATCTTATATGTAGATTATGGAGTGAGATTATAGGTTCAATTATCATACACTATCTCCCGAAATCACACAATAACTATAAATCAATTATACAATGACTAGTTGTATAAAGTATTTAGCATAGTAATCAGACACTCAAATTTTAAACTAGAAATGCAATAAAATAAACCCAATTCATATAATCTATAGGCTAGGCTACATCACAGTCTAAGCTCAAAAAAGTTAGTTCATAATCAATGTAAAACAAAAATCCAATTGAAAAGAAAACATTGTAGAAATTGAAACAAAAACTAAAGGAAAAATCTTGGAAGACTCCAGCAAGATTTCTTAATCATGTTGTTTGTAGATGCCTCCACTCACGCAGGTGCTCCTTGCCCTTTTTCCAGCCGACTCTGTCTGCCTTGGTGTTAAAATCTATTTTCTTTTTATACTCTGTAGCCTAACAGCAAAAAACTGAATGCTTTTAATTTTTTCCACGTAAAGGTGCCCAAACGTAACAACTTTTCATGCCCCGGCATGATTATCTTTCTCCAATTGATGAAATTCCAGAAAGCCGGCACCCCGACGAAGCTTTTGGTTTGATCTTGCTGCCCGAAACTCCTCTTTACCCAATTTCATCCAAAAATCCCTACAAAAACAATAAACAAAATAAAAGGAATAAAATAAAATACAATAAATTAAAAGAAAAAATTACCATTAACAAACTAAAATACTCTAGAAATTAACTAGATTAAGTTTAGAAATATTTAAAAGTAGATATTAAAAAATGTAACTATGAAGATGTAGTCAAAATGAAGTCATTTGGGGTCACAAGGTAAAAGGAAAAAGTCTAATGTGCCACCAATCAATGTCGAAGGATGAAAGTATCACATCAAATTGGCCTAACATTCAACCTACTAGGCCCTCGTGATGCCACTGCCTATCCTAACAGGTGAACATGTCCCATCCTTAATTAATACTTGATCTTAGACCTCACCCAATCCATAATGCTATTCCCATCAACTGATCTTTTTACCACTTATGATCTCCATCAACACCATTCCGTAGCTGTATATGTCACTCTTCTCATCAACTTGAAGAGTATAAAGCACATTCTGCAGAGGGGCAATTAATTTTAAAAAATTATTAAAAGTAATAACAATTATTTCTATATGTTTATAATTGAATAAAATACCCCAAAATATTTAAAAATATACACGAAATACCCTTTCATGGGGAAATTATTGGAGCTAATGTGAATAGAAATTCATGAGTTAATCCCAAGCTTTTGTTTCTCTCTCTCTTCTTACCATGCAATGAACAACAAATATATATTTTCTTATTAGTCCCTATTAATATTTCTATTTACATAATAACTCTTTTTCTCTTCAATCGTATAATATGGCCTTTCATAGAGATGGCAAAGGGCCAAGCCAAGACTGGGCCAGCCTGGCCTGGCCAGCATGCTACAATGCAAGCCCAGCCTAAGGCTCCGCCTAAGGTAGCCAGGCTCAGGCCTAGGCTTCAGGCCTATAGGCTGGCATAGCCCGGCTAGTACTGTAGCAATTTGATTTTTTTATTATTTTTTATTTTTATAAATTAAAAAATAAATTAAAAATTATTAAATAATGAATAGTGATAGGCTTGATCCAATTAGTGTAGGCCTTGGGCTAGGCCCAAGCCTTCAATTTTTTTACAAGGCCTAGTCCGACCTGGCCTGACACTATTTTAGCTTGGCCTGGCTCATAGGCCTGCTAGGCCTACCCAAAATAGGCCGGGCCCGACCTAGCCTGGCCTTTTTCCATCCCTAGCCTTTCAGTTATTTCTTTTTATATATGATGGCAGCCTTAGACCTTTTCCTTTTATATTATGACCCATCAAGTATTACATATTCATGACCACCTTTTACTCTTTCCTTTTACATCAGCACCCCTTCAAAGATAACGTGTTCGTACAGTTGTTGAATTCGTTTCCATCGTCGAAAGGCATAAATTTCTGCTTGCTTTTTCAGACAAACTTTTGCTCTCTCGTATAAAATGTTTCGAGATTGATGAATTAACCCCAGGAAAACAATAACAAACACTATACCTATCTCAAGCCTGCAGGCAAAATAAAAACATATTCAGCAATTCATACACAGACAAACCATAACAAACAATAACATCTGTACATAAAGGGCACGTTGTTCTTCAGACATGTTGGTGTAGAATGATTCTAAACATCAACACATTTTCCGGCACCAAATACCCTCATAAGCTTTCTTGTTCGTTGGATATTTACATAACCTGAATATTTCCTTTTGCATTGAGTACTCCCTCAACTTTTTCCTTCAACGTGACCCTTTCATCTATACAATTTACATTATCCCCATATAATGAATGAGGAGTGATGATGATGACATTGGCTCCCACTTAATGCATCGGAGACTATCAAGTCTTTCTAGAGAATAAAGTTCTTTATCTTATAAAATTGTTAATAAATTGTAAATGGCAGGGCAAAAGGTCGGGCTAGGTTGGTCTGGCCTAGTTTGGTCTAACTTTCCAGACTTTTGGGTTAAGTTAGGCAAGACTAAAACAGTATGAGATTAGGTTGGATCAAGCCTTGTAAAAATCAAGGGTTTGAGTCTGACCTTGGGTTAGGTCCTATTTCAACCTGGTCGGTTGAACATATATACTATTTATAATTTTTTTATAATAAATTAATTTTAAATAATAACACCCGTTCTCTGTCTCTCTTTTTACCTCACGAAATGCCCCTCCTTCTTTTCTTTCTCTTCACTCGCCAAACAAACCCTACCAAATTTCAATCCAATTCTAATTCTTTTTACTTTTTCCTCAAAATCTTGAAAATTTTTATTTTTAATAACTGAAAATGAAATATGGAGAGTAATGATCGAATTTAATCCTCATGTCTTCACTCTCATATATTCATTAAGGGATGATGCTCTAAACTTTTTAGCACCTACCATGGATTTATGTTAAATCAAATCCAAAAAGACAGAAAAAATTATGTAAGCTGAAGAGATAAATAATTCATTAAAAGCTGAAAACAAGCTTCTAAATATCATAATGAAGCCATAAAACATTCAACGTTAGATAGAGAAAATGCGGCTACTTAGCGTTCGAACTTCCACGCCGGATGACCAACTATCCTGTTATATGCAGATTAATTTCCGCACTTATTAAGCAAAATATTTCCTCGGCCACCATGTCTGCCATCTCGTAGTTTTTGCTTAATATTTGCCTTAGTTATTGGGCTGTTGCTCAATCTTTGCCTCAGTTATTGGGATTCATGTCTTTACTCATTATTATAATTACGTCAGTTTAGGAACTCCGTAATTAACTATAGCATTCCTTTTACATCTTGAAAAGCTGTATGCATATACACCAGCAACATAAAAACATTCACAAGATTCACAGCTTCTCTTTTTATAGTACTTTTATAAGCCACTTGAGGAGCACAAAGGCTCAGGTGTCACTTTGTATTTACATTTAATTAAGTCGGTAATTTGATCAATATTACTCAATATTGGGAAACAATTAAGATATATTTGGTGCATCACAATAATATATTCAATTTACTTAATCTATGAGCAAATGTACCATAGTAATATAACAATATAGTATATGATATACCCGTTTCACTCTAGCCTTTCTTTAATATTGTACACATGTATTAGTATTTTTTCTTTTATTTTCCATGATAATCAAGAAGCGAAAGTAATTTGATTTAATTGATTACCTCTTAGTGGACATTTATATTTAAAATAATGTACTTTTCATATTTCAGAGCTAAAATTGAGTATTGACTGTCAAATAGATTATGTGATTGTACAATAAATAAAGTTATAACATTAAATTAACGACACATCCTTAGAATTTAAATTTAAGATGTATAGTATTACTATTATATTTATTCAAGAGGACAAATAAGATGTGGTAACTGATATGATCATAACTCAATAGAGTAATAAGGCTTGTTTTGCAAATTTTTTATATAATTTGGTACAAATTAATAAATTTATGTATTTTAAAATTTTTATTAATTAATAAAAGAGTTAAAATGCGTGAGTAAATTGATAATACCACAATGGTTTAAATGTGAATCACATAACAAAAATGACTTCCTACGATATAGAAAAAATGACTTTCTACGATAAAGATTCCATGGCAGATAAAATTTAAATGCCATTAGAAGTTAATAAAGACAGCAAATCCAATATTAACCAATATTTTTGTTGTGCTGTAAACTTATTTTAGAGAAGGTTTTTATTACTTGCCATTAAATCTAGTATTTATTTTGCTTTTTATGGCATAAAAATGACAATTGTCGTTGAATCCATTTTAAACAGTATTGAATTAATTTCTGTTAATTAAATATTTTTAGTGGCAGAAATATATATGCTTTCAATAATAAAATTTATAAACTATTCCATCAAAACTAATTAAATGTTATACTAATAAATATAAAATGAACAAAATTATTGGATAAATTTTGACAATTGTTTAGATGTCTATTTATCTTAGATGTAATAGATTATGATTTGACGTTCATCTTTGTTTACTACTATAAATATTCTAAACAATCGAACTTAAGAAAAATAAAATTTCAGATTCTTTCCCCAACCTATTCCTTCAGTCTCATCTCTGACGTTTCTTCGCTATTCTTTCTATATATATATATATAT
>JANKKB010028219.1:0-13619 GCA_026225775.1 Bursera palmeri | reverse complement strand
ATTCATGACTGGACCTTCCATGGAAAGCTGATAAAAAAATAAGAGAAAACTTCAACTATGGCTGCTCTGATACCATGTCAAATTTCGAATTCAGAAAAGAGAGAGAGTTGAAGAAACTTGTTTTTCTCTTATTTTTTGTATGTTACAATCTGCCCCAAATGACATAAATATATACAAAAGCTGTCAACTAGCATGAGAAAAAATGATAAAATAATACACACATGAAGACAAGAATCAATCACGGAGAAAASTTATGGAGTGATCTGCAGCCCATGCCTTTTATCTTCAGCAGCAATAATTGACTTCTGCAGCAGTAATCAAGGACCATAACCATATCTCAATAGATCAAGAGGCCGAAAGTAACCTGTCGAATTGCCATTATTGATAAAGTTAGCACTGGCGAAAAGAATTTGGAGTTAGAAGTACTTGAACATTGAGACTCTTAAGAAAGAATAAAATTTGATATACTAAAATCACATCCATTGATGCATCGATGTAACCAGCTGATAGTCTTTCCATGACTCTTGACACAAGTTACTTAAAAGAATTATATAAAAATTAATATATTTCCTTCTTACATAGTACATGATGCTGGTATCATCTTCCTGCCCAGGTTGTGCACTAAAATAAATATCCTGGAGGATCAATAGAGTCAGGAATTGCAAACAATAGATATCATTTAGTTTATGAATCACGTAACATGCAACACAATTGTATACTAAAAATGAACAAATTATGAGAAAGATGAAGCATACCACTGCATTAAAGAAACAGAACACAGATTGAACCTTGCAAAGACAGAACAAGAAATAGTGAGTATAGAACCAATCTGTCCTGCTTATATCATATTTTTGGCTTAGATGTAAATACCACATAACAAAAATGGTAGTCATATATTCATAATAACTTCAATAATGATTTTGAATCCTTACTATTAATATGAGATTGCACCATCTTCCACCTCTAGCGGCGTTTTCATTAATGTCACACTCATCCACGAGGTGCTCTGTTTCCTCTGTTCGCAGTAGTGGTGGTGATGGGTACATAAACAACCTAGGACCACCAGCACCATGGTAGGTATCACTGCAGGGCAATTCATTATTCTTAAGCAAAATTTGATAGAAGCAATGCTAGTGAAATATTCTTTAGGTCTGTTATAACTCGAAAATGTTTGTCAGATATATAGTTAAAATTTGACAAGTAAATCTTTAATTTGTGGTTGCAGCGATGGTATAATTAGTGTAAAAGCATACTGAGAGATCAGACTTGCCTTAAATCAAATTGAGGGCGAAGAATTCTTGGAGCTGAGGGTGGTGGGGCACTGTAATCAGGTTTGTAAGGCTGTATAGAAGATAAGAAAAGCAAGGTTACGATTTATCATGTTCTTGAAGAAAGCTAAAAGTTGTTTCTGAAAACATATATACATGCAATTCCCTTCCATAGAACAAGTGATCAAGATAAAAATGGAAGTCCATTTGTAAACAACTTGTTACCTTATGGCAGATTTCACATGTGATATTTTCCTAGGCATTACACCATTTCTGAACACATTTCCTGTGGGCAAACTGAGAAAAAAGCAATGCTTATTTTAGCCCTAAAGTTAAATTACAAGATTTCCAATCATGAGCCAAACCAGTTACTGTCCTCCAATCAAGGCAACATATGAGATTGGCTAGAATAGCTAACATGGAGTAACATACATAAATCCAGAGTAGAAGAAAACAAGACATACATGCAGAAGAGTCACACAGGATAGCAGGTGCCAGAAAAGGACAAATATTGATTGTGACAAAGAAGATTAAACAAAAGAGAGATAGAAACAAATAAAAGTGGTTCCATTTTTCAAATAAGGACGGAAACTGCATACGTTATGAAAGCCTTAAAAAACTTTTAAGACTGTGTTGAAGGCTGAGCTCCGAAGTTATTAGATGCCTAATTATAATATAATATTTATAAGAGAATCAAAAGCCAAAGTGAGAATTTTTTTACTATTAATTCAATCCCAAATCTGCAGCCACAAATTTTATGGCATGGCACAAACAAATGCACATGGTCAGGGTATACCTTGATAGTGCCCTTACAGGCACAAGGGGCTTCCATTTTTATAATGAAATCCTCTTCATGGCAAAAGCGACATTCTGTTTTCTGGCCAAACGCTTCCTCTTCATCAGAGAACTCAAACTCGTCCGTGGTTATTGCAATACTGGTCTGCCTACCATGTTGCTTGGACGTGCCTTCTCCATATGGCACTACAACATGATGATGATGATCAAACTTTGGCGCCATTGATCCCAAGGTTGGAGGTACCACAAGGCGATCAGCACTCAGCAGAAGATGATCACTCATTTTCACAACCTATATCAGCAAAAACACAAAAAAATAGAAAAACTTCAATAAGACTCTTTATTTACTATCAACCAAAACTGCGAAATATAACAAAATGAGCAAACAAACTCTAGCATGCAGCACTCACTATCGAGCTTGGAAAAATCATGCAAAAACCTAATAGAAAGTTAGAAACCATCTCAAACTACGTTAAAAACCTAAAAAAATGTGTCTACTTCTCAACATGAAAACAATTTAAACACTTAATACAGTAAAACTACTATCGAATATGCAAGAACTGGAAAACCCCACATGAACCCTACAAACAAAAACATGGTTTTGCATTCAGAATAAGAAAAATTTAATCGAAACTCAACAAACGAAGCTGAAAGAAGAGAGAGCACTTAGTTCAGCTTCTGCTTCGGTTACTGTTGAGTTTTGCTCAATGCAAGGTGACTGAGAGTGATTATATAGACTAGAGTGGTTTGGAAGTTCTGGAATCTCTGGTGTAATGTAACGGAAGCTGGGTTGCAGAGTCCATTTGTCAGAAAGAAAATTAAACATAAACATGAAGTCTGCTGTCGGATTTGGACGTGTAGTACGCTGATTCTGCCACATAATTATGGTTTTGGAAGTACTTTCCTTTTGCTAATGTGGCCCTGTTCTGTTGCTTTCTGCTTTTGTTTTATCTGTTGCGGTTAGGCCTAGTTGGACTATCTTCGTGAAATGACAACTATACCCTTCTCCAAAGTATTTTAAATTTTAGTATTTAAAAGCTATTATCTGTCATATTAAGTTAATGTGTAGGGTTTTTTTTCCTATATAAATCATTAATTAATTAACCTTTTTATCTAAAGAAAAAATGAGGAAATAAATATTCCAATTATATCAATTTTTTTTCTCTGTTGCACTTACGATTGTTATGCATATAACTTGTTTAACTAGTAGTTTTTTTTTTTAAAAAAAAGATAATGAATATAAAAATCTTATAAAATAATTTATCGGTACCCTTTTCATCTATTTTGATTAACAAATTTATTATATCAAAAATGACAATTTAACAATACGAAATTCATTCATTAGATGCTTGAGCCTAACTAATTGAGATTTTTATACTCGAGTCGTGACAAAATTTTCCTTTTACATTAATGAATGCAAAACGACAAATTATTAGATTTATCAGTTGTCATATCTACAATAAAATTATTTGGGAGTAATTCCAAATGTCACTAAAAGATACTTCACTACAAAAGAATCTTTGATAATGAAATATGACGTTGATATTCCTATATTAAATTATACACCAATACGTAATTATTTTATTGTATATTAACTTAATTATTTCCATATGCACATCTCCTATTGATGTATTACATATGCCCACATATTGAAACAATTTATTTATTTATTTTTGTTTGATTTTTTTTTTCCTTCATGAGAGGGAGTCTTCAAAAAAGGAAAAATCAATTTAAGAGAATGGGCTACCTGGCCGGGCCAAGCCGGTATCCAAAAGGTTCCAGTCCAGTCCATGGCCCATCTGAACTCCTTTCAAAATTTTCACCGACCTCAAACTTCCCGCCAAAAATTCCATTAAAATTTAAAACGAAAAAGAAGAGAGAGAGAGAGATTTATTTAGTTTTTCGTTTCAGTGCAGGGCACTGAGTTGACTCGGAAAAATGGGGATGGAATCGATGGATGACTCAGCTAATGGAGGTTCCGGAAAGCGTCCGAGGCTATTCATCAAAGAAATGGTGATGCGGAACTTCAAATCCTACGCCGGTGAACAGCGCGTCGGTCCTTTCCACAAGGTTAGGACTCTTGATTTCTGTTTGGTGGCCGAGAAAATTTGAGGCAAAATATTGCAAGTGTTCTTGATTATGTTATGTAATTCAAAGCTAGGGTTATATTACGTTTCCGAAACGGCGGAGAATAGAAGGAAACTACAATTGATGCTATAGATGGAAACAATTAACTGAATCTAGCTCAGTTAAGCAGAGAATGGAAATCTTTTTTATTTTCCTACTATTAATTACACTTTGGCCTGCAAACAAACAAGAAATATATGGTTCGTTTAGGAATTGAAATTTCTATCTTTCTGACACAAACAAGGAATTTGCACACATGATTTTGAGCTTTTCACTATCGGTGAGGTCTTATTTATTTATTTTTATTCGAAATTAGAGTTTTTCAGCAGTTGTTGGACCGAATGGGAGTGGGAAGAGCAATGTGATAGACGCAATGCTTTTCGTATTCGGAAAAAGAGCCAAACAGGTGCTTTTGACAGGCATACTTTAGTTTGTCTTGGAAATGTTTTTAAATTGCAGCAAAAGATCTTAAAATTTGGGAATGATTGTGGTTATTTAAACATGCAGATGCGGCTAAACAAAGTTTCAGAGCTTATTCATAATTCTACTAATCATCAGAATCTGGATAGTGCTGGTGTTTCTGTTCATTTTCAGGAGATAGTTGATTTGGTAATTTTTTCAGTCTTTTCTTATCTGGATTTGGTTGTTGTTAAGCAATGGATTCTGTTATATGTGAGTCTTGACTGAGGTTAGCATTTACTTTGCTGTGGCCTTCAGTAGTGAAAATGTTAAAAAGTTAGACGTTAGATTTTGGTTATTTTCTTTCTTAGTGATCAAAACAACTTTTAAGGAACTTATCAGTTAAAGTTGTCTGATTTGAGTTTTGTAATGACTACAGGAAGATGGAACATATGAAGCTGTTACAGGAAGTGATTTTGTCATTACCCGTGTTGCTTTCCGTGATAACTCCTCGAAATATTACATTAATGACCGCTCAAGTAATTTCACTGAAGTTACTAAGAAACTGAAGGGGAAAGGGGTTGACCTGGACAACAACCGGTTCCTGATTCTTCAGGTTCAGTATTGCTGCGCAGCATATTGTTATTTTGAGTCAAAATTTTATTTTTAGTGTCTTTACAATTTGCTTTCGTTGGTTATTAGTTTTGGATAAAAATTTTGTTTTTATGTCTTTAGAATTTGCTTGTGGATTGTTGACAGGGTGAAGTTGAGCAGATTTCATTAATGAAGCCAAAAGCTCAAGGGCCACATGATGAAGGCTTTCTTGAGTATCTAGAGGACATCATTGGAACTAACAAATATGTTGAGAAGATTGATGAATCTTATAAGGAGTGAGTCTTTTTATGCATGCTACCCTGTTAGAAAGTTTACCCAGTACATGCTCATATCCCTGCTTCCTTCGTCCACTGCTTGAACATGCAGAATATTAGGAAGACTCAGCTTTTCTTTGCCAGTTGAACGAATGTTATTTCTAAAGCTCAAAAAATTTGTGTAACATGTAATGTTTTATAAGGGTACAAATCAGGAACTACTTGAAGAATGTTTGGAATGAAAGACTGAACCTATAGGTTGCAGCATCCTTGTCGATGACAAAATGATGTGGCTTCTAACATGAATCTTGTAATTTGTGGATTTTGGTTACCACTGGCCTGAGATAGTTGCACCAGTACTCTATTGAAAGAATATTTCCATCTTTCTCTGTTATTATATCATGTCATATGTCTATAACTTTTGTGTGTTTTGTTTTCATTTTTGCATAGACTAGAAGCTCTTAATGAGAAACGATCTGGTGTTGTTCAAATGGTTAAGTTATCAGAGAAAGAAAGAGATGGCCTGGAGGTCTGTATGTGTTTTTATACACTTGTAGATCATTATTGGACATGTTCATTCAGCCTATTAATATTTTTTTATATAATAGGATGTGAAAAATGAAGCAGAAGCCTACATGCTAAAAGAGTTGTCGCTCTTAAAATGGCAAGAGAAAGCCACACAACTGGCTGGTGAAGATACTAGTGTTAAAATGGTGGACCTACAGGAAAAAGTATCCAAATTAGAAGAACATTTGAAGAATGAAAGGTAATTCTAGTCATCATTAAGTACTGAGCTCACATCATACATTCAACGTTGGAAACTAAATGTCATGAAGATTTTGACATCTCTTTCTAGGGAGAAGATCCAAGATAACAACAAAACATTGAAGGAGTTGGAGTCTGTGCACAACAAATATATGAAGAGACAAGAGGTTTGCATTTCTTTAGGCCTCGATATTGTAGTTGCTTGTAGTAATATTTACAGACCGGCTGATATTGGATTCCATTGTTTCTGATGGAAAAGTCAGAGCCCACCGTTAAATTTTATGCCGGTAGTTGTTTTCATGACTGTTTTTATTGTCATTAAATTTGCCAAATCATGACTATTCAATCTTGCTCTAAACCTTAGGAACTTGATAATGATCTCAGAGTTTGTAAGGAAGAATTTAAAGAGTTTGAGAGGCAGGATGTTAAATTCCGGGAAGATTTGAAGCACATGAAGCAAAAGATTAAGAAACTTGAAGATAAACTTGAAAAGGTAATTGAAAGTTGTGGCTTTATTAGAATTGCATATGTTTCACATCTTACTTTTTCTTGCATTGGCAGGATTCCTCAAAAATTGATGACACAACAAAGGACTGTGAGGACTCGACAAATTTGATACCAAAACTTGAAGATAGCATTCCAAAGCTGCAAAAACTTTTGTTGGATGAAGAGAAAGACCTGGAGGAGATTAAGGAGAATGCCAAAGGTGCTTTATCTATATTCACTCCTTTATTATTGAAAATTGTATTTTTAGGTTCAGCATGTGTTACTGCATTGCTGATACACTGAATAAAAGATATATTTCGTAGATTCAAATATGAACTTGATTGTCAACCCATATAACCTTTTTTTACAAAATTTTCTGTTCATTTTTCCTGCTACTGATCCATTTCAGATCCCTCTGAAATTAGTTTCTAATCCTTTGGTCGTTTTATATTTGAGCATTCTAGTTGTGTGCCATTTTGTAGCTGAAATTTTACTTTATACTCGAGTTTGAATATCATGTGGCAATATGGTTCAAATTGGAAGTTCAGCTTTTATCTACCTTTTTTTGTTTTCAATCCAAGTTCTTTGAGTATCATGGGTCATACAAGCTGCATCATTTATTCGAAACTTTTGTGGTTCATCTGACTTCAAATAGGATTTTAAATATGGTCTTGAAACTGGAAGTTTAATTTCTGTTTCAATTAAATAAGAAAATTTGGTGGTATCTAAAGTTGGGTTGCAATTTTGTAATTAAATGTCTTTTAAGGTGTTACATAGTGGTAAGTCTTTCTGTGCTTGATCATTCAAAATGTCTGTGGTCTTTCCTCTGTGAATACCCCCATTTCTAGAAAACAAAAGAAGCAGAAAAAGGATTTTTGCTCTTGCCCGCATTGAGCGTGTTGATTGTTATTTATATATAGGCCGAACATTTGAGTCGAAACATATTTTTAGTACTAGTGAGATTCTTAATTACGTTCCTTATTATCCTTTTGCATTCTAGCTTGATGTGACCCAAGTATGAGGAACATTTCATAGATAGTTTAGTATACATGGCTTGATAATGTGGTCAGATCAATGTTTTGGATCAAATTATTTGCAAAAACACTAAATTCTTGGTTGAATGGTTGAGCATTGGCATCCACTAGATGGTTGTAATTAGCAAATTTTATGCATAATTTATTGCTAACAACTGGAATGACCTTAATTTTCTATGGCTTAACGAATGTTGTATCTTGATATGTGACTTTCATGAAGTGAAGTTTTTGAATTTTATCAAAAGCGCGTTCTACTCTATGCCTTGTTTGGTCCAGGAATTTGATACTGGCCAATGTTCATTGCTTCGATTTTTATGATAATTATTGGAGTAAGCTCGTGTGTTTCTACAATTGATGATAGGCGTGCACTGTGCATCTAATCTAAATTTACTTTTGATTGATTGATATGCAGTTGAAGCTGAAAAGTATCGCGCTGAGCTTGGAACAGTTCGTGCTAAATTAGAACCATGGGAAAAAGAGCTGATTGTGCACAAGGGAAAACTTGAAGTTGCTTGCACTGAAAGCAAGCTTTTAAGTGAGAAGGTGCGCTTGGTGAATGATATTTCATTATTTGAGTAATATCAAATAATTTATGACTTCTGCAGTTATTCCATTCTAGTAGACCTTCGTCTAGATGTATCTTCTTTCAATCATTTTCTTCTTTCTTATAGTAAATTCAAAGTTGCAGAGTATATCATCAATACTGTTCTTTAAAATACTCCACAGATGTCTGAACTTTTAGCAATTCAACATAAATATTTTCTATATTATAATTGTTACTCTTCTTGATTTTACTCGGAAAAGGGTAGTCTTTGCTGTTGGAAACCATGTCTAGTCTTTTTGATGTGGTACAATATCAGCCCAGTTGTTCTGTATGATCATCATCCACATGTGAAAAATCTCAAACTCGGAAAAGAGAGTAGATTGCTTGGACAATTAATGAAGTCTCCATTTCTTCCAAATAAACTTGATCAGTTTCCAACTCCTAGGGAGAGTTAATTAGTAACTTTTTTGCCTGCAAAAATAAATATTGGAATTACTTGCTTTACATGTCGAGTTATTTGAACCTCAAGGTAGTGGATTGAACCGTATTCTTGACTAAGTATTTCTGTTGAATGTTTAGCATGAAGCTGGCCGCACAGCTTTTGAAGATGCTCAAAAGCAAATGGATGACATACTGAGAAAAATTGACACTAAAATCGCAACCATTGAAAAGATGCAGAGCGATTTAGAAAGTAACAAGCATGAAGCATTGGAGGCTCGTAAAGTGGAACAAGTTCGTATTTTCATGATAATTATAGAACCTCCCTTTTCTTATTTCTTCTTTTTCTGTGATAAGAAACGATGAAAATGCGCGAGGTTCTTGCAGGAGTGCACTAAAGAACAAGAAGCACTTATTCCTCTTGAACAAGTTGCAAGGCAGAAAGTTGCTGAACTCAAGTCTGTAATGGATTCTGAGAAGAGTCAGGGATCAGTTTTAAAAGCAATTCTGCAGGCTAAGGAGTCCAACCAAATTGAGGGAATCTATGGCCGAATGGGTGATTTAGGAGCTATTGATGGTTAGTATTCTTTGTTGTGATTGGTGTATTATCTTTGCTAATGTTTACCATTTATCCACGTTTTATATAACAGTTCTTAACTTCACTTCAAGAGTCGAATCGATTACATAGATCTCTATCTAGAGCCAGTTCAATCCTTTCACGAAGATTCCATTATTTTTATACAGCTTGTCCAGCGTAAAAAGTTAATTTTCGAAAGAAAAGTTGAGATTTGTCCATGTCCTTATGTGCTAGATGGACTTTCTGCCCCGGATTCTAGACTTTAGTGCCTTTTCGAGCCAATTGTTGGGCGCATGAATGCTTAATCCAATGACGATTTGGCTCATTAACTTCTTCTACAACATTTTTTGGTTCCTAGTGAGTGCAACTCACGTTACCAACCTTTTTTTTCTTAATTTAATTTTATTGTGCAGCCAAATATGATATTGCTATATCAACAGCATGCCCCGGACTTGATTATATTGTGGTAGAAACAACGAATGCAGCACAGGCATGCGTTGAGCTGCTCCGGAGGGAGAAACTTGGTGTTGCAACATTCATGATATTGGTATTTATGGTTATTATAATGACGCTTTTAACTTTATAATTTGCAACATTTACGTTATCAATTAGTATGGACATACTGACCTGGGAGTTGATTGCTTAAGACCTGAAAATTCAGCACTGGAAAGGCTCAGCAGTGATGAGGTGGTTCTAAAATTTACAAATAAATAATTATAGCATCTCGGAAGTAATTAAGTAAAAGGAGGCAAAAATTTGCATTTATTTCTTATCCGAGGTGCATATAGCTGGACTACAGAGTTTGATTAATTATGATTTCACTTTTCGTTGTCTTGTCATACAGGAAAAACAAATTGATCTTCTGGGGAAATTGAAGGAGAAGGTAAACACGCCAGAGGGAGTTCCACGTCTCTTTGACTTAATTAAAGTACGGGATGAAAGAATGAAACTTGCTTTCTACGCAGCATTAGGAAATACTGTTGTCGTGAAGGATCTTGATCAGGTAAATTGTAGTTTTTAAACACAAACTTCATGGACTTCAAATGGAGTGTCTGCGGTGTCATATAAATACGAATAGAACTGAATTGTAATGGAATTTGCAAATTAAGATGGGGAGAAGGTGTTTTTTTGGTAGTAGAGAAAGATATGAACTCTTTATGGCATTCGTTATCCCTTTACTTTTTGTGGTGTTGATGTCCATTCATTATGTGTGTATTATGTCAAAGTTTCTTTTGCCAATAATAGTTCAACGAGTTAACTCGCACCCCTTTTTTTTCTCTGATGCATGACATGTTGCATTATCGAAGGTTTACCATCTAGGTTCAGCTTGATTTTTGGCCAGTCAATTTGAGTGTTTTTCCTTCTCCAATTTAGGCAACCCGTATTGCTTATGGGGGAAACAAAGAATTTCGACGAGTGGTAACACTTGATGGTGCACTTTTTGAAAAATCTGGTACGATGAGTGGTGGGGGAAGTAAGCCACGCGGTGGCAAAATGGGGACGTCTATTCGACCCACCAGTGTGTCTAATGAAGCAATTGTTGGTGCTGAGAAGGAGCTCTTAACTGTGGTTGATACATTAAATAGCATTCACCAGAGAATTGCTAATGCAGTGAGGCGTTACCAAGCCTCTGAGAAAGCAGTTTCACTCTTAGAGATGGAATTAGCTAAAAGCCAGAAAGAGGTATTACTTAGTTATTTGATTGTCGAAGTTTCTTTTGGATGTTATATTCCCATGGAATTTGACGCTTCATTATTTTTTTTCTTTCAAACAGATTGAAAGTTTAAAATCGCAACACAGTTATCTGGAGAAACAACTTGATTCCTTGGAGGCTGCATCACATCCGAAGAAGGATGAGATTGATAGGCTTGAGGAACTCAAGAAAATTATTTATGGAGAAGAAGAAGAGATTGATAAACTTACCCAGGGTTCTAAAAAGCTGAAAGAAAAGGTGGGTAGAAACTGAAAGCATCAAGGTTATGAAGAAGTATGTACCTTCTAATTTGTTAACTCGGGTTGACTGATGTACTCTCTTTGTGTCTGTTTCAGGCTTTAGAGCTTCAGAATAAAGTAGAAAATGCTGGTGGTGAAAAGCTGAAAGCACAAAAGTCAAAAGTTGAAAAAATTCAGTCTGTAAGTCATGCTCCACTTAATAAACTTCAAAAATAAATTTAGTGCCTCTATTAATTCATGGTACCTTCTCTCAGGATATTGACAGAAATAGCACAGAGATCAACCGTCACAAAGTTCAAATAGAGACAGGACAAAAAATGATTAAGAAGTTGACAAAGGCGATTGAAGATGCCAAGAAAGAGAAAGAACGGCTTGTTGAAGAGAAGGAAAAGATGCGAGATGTTTTTAAGGAAATAGAACAGAAGGCATTTACTGTTCAAGAGAACTATAAAAAAACACAACAGGTTAACTTTCCTTTTTTTCTTAGCATTCCAAATGGTGCATTTTGGTTCAAGAGTTGGTCAGTTGCAGACATGTAATTACTCTTTTCTTTCCTGTAGTTAATTGACCAACATAAAGATGTGTTGGATAAGGCAAAGCACGACTATGAAAAAGTGAAGAAAACTGTCGATGAGTTGCGTGCATCAGAGGTGCAGTGTGAATAAGTGCCTTTTGCTTTAGGCTTCTTGATTCAGTTATATGATTTCAGTAACATTTTGTTATAACACAGGTTGATGCTGATTTTCGATTACAAGACATGAAAAAATTGTGTAAAGAGCTGGAAATGAAGGGGAAGGGTTATAAGAAGCGGCTTGACGACTTGCAGATTGCTCTCAAGAAGCATTTAGAACAGTACGTTGATTTATTGGACATTCTTTAGAATTAGGTAGTACTTTCTATTTTGGAGCATGCTTGATGTTGTATCTTACTGGTTGCAGAATTCAGAAAGATCTGGTGGACCCTGAAAAGCTTCAAGCAACCATGGCGGATGAGAGTCTAACTGAGGCATGTGACTTAAAAAGAGCACTTGAAATGGTAGCATTGTTGGAAGCACAGTTGACAGAGATGAATCCGAATCTTGATTCAATCTCAGAGTAGGAATTTCTCTAGTACATTTAAAGTATTTGTCTGTAATGATCCTTATTCCTACTAAAACTTCTCTTTGTTATAGGTATCGGAGAAAGGTCTCATTATATAACGAACGAGTTGAGGAGCTTACCACAGTCACTCAACAACGTGATGATGTAAAGAAACAGTATGATGAATGGAGAAGAAAAAGGCATGCGTTTCCTGCAAATAATATGAGCCTTTCCATTTTCAGTTTTCTCCTGATTTACATTGGTCATTTCTTACTCAACTGAATGTTTTTTAATTTTAATCTTAGGTTGGATGAGTTCATGGCTGGATTTAATGCAATATCTTTGAAGTTAAAGGAAATGTATCAGGTTTGTGGAATTAAGTTATCTCCATCTCACTTTCTCAGAAGTTCATTATTCTTCTGATACTTTGATTTTCGTGTAAAAATCGCTTGAATGTGCATTAAAGATTTTAGCTCAAAAAGGCCGGTGTAACTGCAGACAGTTTACTGCAATCAATTGGCCTTCTCACTCCATGCCAGACTTGCGTTCTGTTTTTACTCCTAGTGTAAAACTTATGTAATGAGCTTGATGCAGATGATCACTCTGGGAGGTGATGCAGAACTTGAGCTAGTTGATTCTCTAGATCCTTTCTCTGAGGGCGTTGTTTTCAGTGTCAGACCTCCTAAAAAGAGCTGGAAGAATATTGCAAATTTATCGGGTGGTGAAAAGGTTACCTTTGCAATTGTTTGACTTTTTTCATCGATTCCATGCTCTAACTTTTACTTGCAAGGAAAAATGTCCATGATGGCAGAACTTATTCTCGATAAAAGGGAATCATCTAACATTGATTTTCTAACTCTTTTCAGACGCTCAGCTCATTAGCTCTCGTTTTCGCACTTCATCACTACAAGCCTACCCCACTTTATGTAATGGATGAAATTGATGCTGCTCTCGGTACATTTTCCAGTATCACGAACTTAGTTTTTTGTTTTTTTCTTTGACTTTGCCTTTCGTTTTCACTTTGGCCTCCAAATGTTGTACCAGATTTCAAGAATGTTTCTATCGTGGGCCATTACGTGAAGGACAGGACAAAGGATGCCCAGTTTATAATTATAAGGTAGATTGGATTCCTCTTTAGATTACTATTTCAGTAGCATATGTGATGTTTGCAAGTTGTTCTATGGTTAATGTTTTCTTCACCTGCAGCCTTAGGAACAACATGTTCGAGTTGGCGGATCGACTTGTAGGGATCTATAAAACTGATAATTGTACTAAGAGTATTACC
>JANKKB010028218.1:0-13616 GCA_026225775.1 Bursera palmeri | reverse complement strand
TTCTTTGCTTTTAAGAAAGCTACCTAGCATTCAGCAGAAGCCATTTGCCTTCATTATTGATTTGGGAAAATTAGGCTACGAGTGATGGTGTTTTACCCTCTATCTCCGACCTGTACTCAATGGGGCTAATAACGCAACGTTATTCGGACTCTACACAGCTTTTAAGATGAAATGAATTTAGCTGGTTGCTGTAGAAGCTCTGTGGATATTATGAAATGCATGAAGCTACTAAAGAAAGTAACAATTAGAATAATTAATTTGTTGATAATTGACTGGACGATATGATCACATTTGGAATTTGGATTGATATGAACCTAATCAATTGCAAGAAGTAATGCAGGGTGATCATGTTATATAGGACCAAATACTACAGCTTTTTAGTTGAAACTTGTGCTGCTGATGGCTACACACATCTATGGATAATAAGGGTGAGCTCCAAATGCCCTTTCATTTCAAAGATAAACATGGCAATAATTTCTTTACTCTTTGGAAGGACTGTTTCCCCTGCAAGCTTGCAAAAAAAAAAACCATTTCCCGAGAACTACAGAGAGAGAGTGAGAGCGAAACCATTTCATGTGTGATAGGCTTAAATTAAGTTGGCTAAGCCAAGTGCCAACTCAATAAAGCTAGGTGCTCTCTGTTTGGTAGTGGCAGAGCCACATATAGGCCTGGAGGGGCCTCTTCCATCTTAAAGTTGCAATTTTCAAGCCCCTCTTCGTGGTGTATACGTCTATTTAATTATTATATTTATATTTACTCTAACAAAAGACTATAATTTTCGACAATAATAATTTATGAGATTATAGAGATTAATAGAATCTGCCTGCGCATGTGCATTCCTTGTGAAGGAGATCTCAATTTGGGGCAAACATTTGCTTTACGTCCTGGCCAAGGCATTATTCGTGTTTTTGTCTGCTAATATAAGGAGATTTGCTCTTCTTCGATCTGGGTGTGGCGTTGCAGTGTGCAACTTGTCTCCAAAAGTCAAAATTTGTGCTTCGTTTCATTTTCTTGCAACTGTTTGATTGTGTACATTTTCATTGTTTCTTCCGTTGATGATGTTGGCCTACGACGCTGCCATCAAATTATGTATATTGTAATGCATTAAATTAAATTAGTGTCTGTCCATAGTCTATACTTCGGAAGCACATATGCCGGTTGATCAACAGTTTGGTTTTAAATAATATGATAATAGTCCTTGTCATCAAACGGATATGAATATGTGACAAGTCAGGAAATCTTTGATGATACGCAACCAAATAAATTAAGCACCAAGCTTGGCTTCTTTTGGTTTCGTAACCTTTTGCAACTGAGGTGGTCATAAACTAAGAAATCTGCTATCGTGGCTTCCAAAATGGTTGAAAAAAGAACTTATAGTGTACACCCAAAAACGAGTGTAAACCGAAAGCTTGATCATCCTTGGTGCAAAAACGCTCTCTTTTAATTAATTTACAACACGAAGAAAACATTTTGTGGTAGGATGCCTGGCAAGTTCCTTGTTTTGTTTCGATGCTGCTTTGCATGGACCATTCACCAAACAGTCAAAGACCCATATTCACTTACATTATTGATTTGATTTTGGTAGAACAAGGCCATAGATTTGATGTAACAGAGTCATCACCATTGAAGTTGTACAGTACTTAATGCAACGATCGTCATTGGGACTAATTAAGTCATCAGATCGCATGATGAACAAACTTGTCGGCATAGAACTGTGCTCTTATTATTCTAAAATGCAAGAAGCTAGTAAAGGGAAGTGTATTATTATTCGTAAACAATTAAGTGGACAATATGATCACAATGAAAGACAAATAAATGGATAATTGACAACCCACTAACTTAATCACAAAAGGCAACCGATACCACTCAACTTTACACCAAAATAATAGTAATTAAAGAGAAAGAAATAATAAAAGGGGAAACTTAACAAAGAAACTCTAACACGCACTCATCAACTGAATCGAATGAAGCATCGTACATCTGAGACTAATACATCAAATCAGAAATTGTCCATCATCAAACGGTTATAAAACCAAATACGTAGTGAGGCCCTTTCAGATATCTCCATCTGTCAAAACAAAGAAACCAAGAAGCCAGTGAGATGCCTTTGATGTCAAATCACAATCCTCGTTACTTTTCAATTAAAATCATTAAAATCCATGCCGACAGGATAGCTTACGCTCTAGCTAACACAAATCTGTGGACGGTAAGGTTGTGTGGGGTTCTGATAATCTAAAACCATTTCAAGCACTTGGAAACTGAAACAAGAGATGAATATACTTACAGAAGATAGGAGATGATGATCACTTGGTGATGGCATAAACAGCATAGATAATTCCAGGAAGCCAACCGAATAATGTGAGAATCAAACAGATCCAGAACTCAACCTGCATCCAACCATGCCGACACATATGTAAACTACAAGACCTTACCATGCAAGAGTTGCATCATGTTGTATACAATGAAAACACATGTTCAGATGATTATAAGATACTAACCCCGCAACCAAATTTAAGAAAGACACCAAGAGGGGGCAAGATGATGGCCAAGAGGATGTCTATGCATGTTGCTGTGCTATCATCAGCCATCTTCTCTTCTTCTTCTTCTTGGAATTTAATGGAAACCTTTCTTCAACTAGAGATTAGTAGTAACTGCTTCAATTAATAGGAGCGAGCGAAAGTGCAAGGAGAGTTTGCTAGAATATATAGACAGAGACCAAGGAGGCAAGCAAGGCAAAAGAACCCACGTGGCACGTTGTTATTGCTTTATCACAAAACAAAACAACAACCTACTTACTGTTAATTTGTATGGTCATCGAAATTGAATGGAACAGAAACAGAAAGGATATTTCTATTTTTTTATTAAAATATAAAATAAAATAAAAAAATTCAAAGTTTGGTGTGAAGGGGGCCTTTGAGAATCATACAGAGGGACAGACAGCTCATTGTAATTAAGAAGGCGGATGAAGATGCCACGTGCTACTTTTGCATGTGCTGTTTCTGCTTTTTCTAGTTCATTCGACCCTACGTTTTACTAACCTAAGCCTACCCTTCTTCTTCTCTCAAGTAAATTCATCACTTATCCTCCACGCGCCTTTCACATTACATCGGACGGATCCTAGGTTGCCACGTAAGCGCAGATTAAGAAGGGTCACCACGGGATTTATCCAGGTGTACACGTATTCTCGCATGTGATGGATGTAACCGTCTTCTTATCTTAACCGCCCTCTCACGTGTGTGGCTTATTTCTAATTAATTAAAATTAAAATTAATTAGAATATAATACGGTATCAGAATCGAACCTCTTATTAGCTGGTGGTGGAATATCTTTTGACGAAAGGGAAAAGTTTATGAATTCAAAAGTATGCCTTTATTTTATGCTCCCTTCTTTTTTTTTTTTTTGGGCTGATTCGTTAACGGCAGGCTTAGATCCGGGGTGTTTATGTTACTTTTTTTTATCAAGAACTCTACAAAAATTGTAACACAATTAATCAACAAATACACTTGCTGCATGCATGTGACATTAACATGAGAAAACCCCATCATCCCTCAGTTTAAGCCATGTTTTTAGAATTTGCCATATTAATCCCATTTCATTCAAGAAGAGTAAATTATACTTTCCTCATTTAAGGTTTATTAATGTCAAAGTTTAAGTTAGAGGGCTTCTTTCATTCATTTTTTTTTTTTTTTAGTGAATTCAACCTCTTCTTCAATTGACAACCAAACGAAAACAAAAATGAATAAATAAATAAATAAAATCTTTCATATAAATTATTGAAAGATAAGCCACAGTTGTCGATGCTTGTCTTTTGTGAGTTGTGCATTCTTCATATATCATAGTATGTATAATTCATGTAGATGAATGAAATGAGAATGACATGTCGCATGTGATACATGTTCCTATTAATGATAACATCCAAGTCAATGGCCGACACTTCAACCATGTTATCCAACTCATGATCTAGACATGGAGTGATGGAAATGGGCAAGTTCAGTTAAGATGATTCAGTAAATCATGAAGGTATAGTGACAGCATCCCCATCTTCTTAAATTTTCTTCACCCAACCTTCAAAGCCAAGTAAAGCCCTTTTATATTCACTTTTTAATCTACATTTTTTTTTCCTTTTGGATTCTCTCTATTCATCTTTATGGAAAGTAATTTTAATCTAAATGAATAATGGAAAAGATTTTGATACCTTAAAGAGTGTAACTGTCCTCAAAAGTATATTTATTTGCTGCCACCCATTTTCTTTTAAACTTTACTTCTTTCTTTTATTGCACATAAAGCAAATCTCGTGATCATGATCCATATACTAATTTATCAAATCCTAATTAGCTAAGCATGTTGTATGTAGCTTGTTCCATAAGTGATAATAAATGATGTGACAATTTTTATCTAATGAAATTACATTATGTTATAAAATTGATTATATATGTAAAATTATTCTAATAAATACTTGATTGAGTGTGTCTCTTTAGTCCCATATTTTATAATTCATGAACTCTTTCTTCTATATCGAGGATCATCAAAACAAGGAAGAATATTATTTCCATAGAAAATACCTTTTATGGGTAATTCGATCGAGATACCTAAATGGAGTATTAGTTCTTTCTCTTACCTGGTATCTAGGTGGTTTGGTCAATAGTGAGTCAATAAATATTGAACGGTGATGGGTGTGACCGTTTCTTCTATTAATAGAAAAAGGAACCCTAACGTGGTGTTCTTGCTAATGGTAAAAAATGGGCTTTGAATGTATTGGGTGTTCTTATTTTACTGTAGGGATGAAGCATTTCACAATTGATTTATCCAAAACAAAAGAAAAATCAAATAAGTTTGAAATCCATTGAATTTATTTCATTTTTGTTTAAATTATTCTAATAAATAAGGTTTAGGCTGATTTGTAAAAGTTTTGATTCCTAATTAAGGAGGAAGAAACGTTCTTGTTAAAATACCAACAGAGATTGAACCATGCAAAGCTGATATGATTAAAGAAATAAGGTTATACCTTGCTAATAATTAAACTTTTAACTAAGTAAACATCTAATTTTAACAATTAGCATAAGAGCATGGTCTTGTTGGGATTGTTGGCCCAATAACAAATGCCTAGTCTCGCCAATGGATATGCCAAGCCCAAATACTCGATTTGGGCCCTGGAAATATTTTACAACCTCCAACATGAATGACGCAGAGTTTCTTCTTCTTTGAATAAAGTTACAACTTATTATCCCTAAGATAGTTGTCAGTTGATATAATAAAGCGGGCTTTCTCTTGGAAGCTTCGTCTACAACTTGTATTAATAGTATGAAACTTCCCTTCCCTTCTAGATGTGAAGAAAGTCTCACATCATATCCAACTCTATACAAAGTATTGCACAAGCAAAACCATTCGACACCTACTCACCTCAACAACCTCCTAAACAACATTAATCAGACCAAAAACCTCAAACATGCAACTCAAATACACAATCAAATCATCACAAACAACTACCTTTCCCTCCCTTTTCTCTTCAACAACCTCCTCAACGCGTATGCCAAATGTGGCCACGTTAACCAAACTATACTTCTCTTCTCAACTGCCCATAAAGTGTCCAAGAACATTGTCACTTGGACTTCTTTCATCACCCAGCTTTCACATTTCAACAAACACTTGGAGGCCTTAACCTGTTTTAACCAAATGAGGTGTACCGGTATATACCCAAATGAGTTTACCTTCTCCTCAATATTAACCGCTTGTGGAAACACTATGATCATTGCTCATGGTGGACAAATACAGTCTTTGATTTATAAACACGGGTTCGATAATGATGTATTTGTTAATAGTTCATTGATAGACATGTATGCAAAGTGTGGGGATATGATGCTGGCAAGAAGAGTGTTTGATGAAATGCCTGAGAGGAACCTTGTTTCTTGGAATTCTATTATTGTGGGGTCATTACAAAACAGAATGTATGATATGGCAATTGGGGTTTTTTGGGAGGCTAATAGGGAGGAGTTTATTAATCCAGATCAAGTGAGCTTTTCTAGTGTTTTGAGTGCTTGTGCTAATATTGGGAGATTAGAATTTGGAAGACAAGTTCATGGAATGATTGTTAAGCGAGGTTTGATAACTTTATTTTATGTGAGGAATTCATTGATGGACATGTATTTTAAATGTGGGTTGTTTCATGATGCTGCTATGCTGTTTCAGTGCATAGGAGACAGAGATATTGTTGCATGGAATGTTATGATCACGGGGTGTGTTCATAGTGACAAATTTGAAGAAGCCTATAATTACTTTAGTGTTATGATGAGGGAAAGTGTATCCCCTGATGAAGCCTCATACTCTACTGTTCTTCATGCTTCTGCTAGTCTTGCAGCATTAAACCAGGGAACCTCGATCCATGACCATATAATAAAAACTGGATTTATGAAAAATCCTTTTGTCGCAAGTTCATTAATTACAATGTATGCAAAATGTGGGAGCTTAGTCGATGCTTCTCAGGTTTTTGAAGAGATTGAGAATCATAATGTGGTTTGTTGGACAGCCATGATCGCTGCTTACCAACAACATGGATGTGCGGAGCAAGTGATAGGATTGTTTGAGGAAATGCTAAGAGAGGGGATAAAACCTGATTACATTACTTTTGTTTGTGTCTTGTCAGCATGCAGCTACACTGGGAATGTTGAAGAGGGATATGTTTACTTCAATTCCATGAAAGAGGTTCATGGTATTATCCCTGGGCATGAGCACTATGCTTGCATGGTGGACTTACTTGGTCGTGCTGGTCAATTAGATGAGGCCACAAAGTTTATAGAAACAATGCCAATCAAACCAGATTCGTCCGTCTGGGGAGCCCTGCTTGGGGCTTGCAAAAATTTTGGCAATCTTGAAATGGGTAGAGAAGTTGCAGGGAAGCTTTTTGAGTTAGAACCTGACAATCCAGGAAATTATGTGCTTCTGTGTAATATGTACTCAGGTAATGGAAAATTAAAGGAAGCTGATGAAATTAGAAGATTCATGGGGGTGAGTGGAGTTAGAAAGGAGCCTGGATGCAGCTGGATTGATGTTAAGAATAAGACTTTTGTGTTTACAGTACAAGATAGATCACATTCTAGGACACAGGAAATTTATGAGATGTTAAGCAAGTTGGAGGAAATGGTGAAGAAGAAAGGGTATGTGGCTGAAACAGAGTTTGCAGTCAATTGTGTAGAAGAGTATAAGGAGCGGAACTTATGGTATCATAGTGAGAAACTTGCACTTGCATTTGGGCTCCTAACTCTGCCTGCTGGAGCTCCAATTAGGATAAAGAAAAATCTGAGGACATGTGGTGATTGTCATACAGTTATGAAGTTTGCTTCAAATATTTTTGAGAGAGAGATTATTGTAAGAGACATCAACCGGTTTCATCGGTTCTCTAATGGTTTGTGTTCCTGCAGAGATTATTGGTGATGAATTATGGATAATTTCCTGGCATAGAAACCATTTTTCAGTCCTCTTCCTTTTTCTTTTTTCTCATGTTTTCTAAATCTGAAAATCTTTCTAAGTACATTAATACAGTTTTAACATTAGTTGTCTTTATTCTTCTGTTGCTTTGCAAACGCTTAACCGGGTCAAACGTTTCTATGACATCAGTCCAAGATTTTAAATCTTATCAAGATCTTTAATTTTAACTATTACTTATCGATATATTTCAACTTATGTTGCTAACAAAATATCTTCACTCTTTTCAAAACATCTCCATCTACTCATGCAATCCACTTTTGTTCAGAAAGTGTTTATCTCTACCTTGCTTCTTCTAGTCTGAAAAACAAATCTTCCTTCTCTCTCTCTCTCTCTCTTGGTTTTTTTATAATTTTTTTAAATCACATTTCTCTACCCTATACCTTGGGACCTTGTAGGGAGAATCTTGGTGTATTGGAGAATTCAACATTAGGTATTTGATGCTTTTGTTTCAATAATGTATTTGAAGCAAGTTTAATTACTTCTTTTGTAATCCTTGTTTTAGGTGTTATCCTCTAATTTTATTGAATAACCTTGTTCGTTGAAAGTGTAATAGAACTACCACCATTTTTCTAAGCTTATTCAAGTAGAGAGTATTCATCTCTTGTTGGCTCATCACATACTCATAAATAAAATTTAGTCCAATATTTTCCCAAGTTCATGTAGTACATTTTACAAAGGCTGTCACTTTGGTTCCATAAGGATGAAGAGAATGATGCCTTTAGATCATAGGTGATAAAGCAGCTTTTTCCAAGACTCATTTGGCTCCTTTTGGGTAGTGGTGAATGTAGATCTAGGAACACTATTTCCCTGTCCCAGATGCTTCTTGCTTCACTTGCTGTTTAAAAGGCCAGCTCCAATTGTAGCTTTATAGTCTCATCCAGGGGGCCCAGCATTATGGAAAAGGAAATCCTCAGGTATTGCTTAGCAATTCAATCCATGACAATTTGTTTCTAAATTCAATTACTTTGTGCTACTCTCAGTTTTAGATGGTGTGTAGATTGTTTTTGATTTGCAGAATGCCTGATATTCCTTTGTTTAAGCCAAAAGTCACTGTCGATGAGCATCAGATCCTTTTCAACTAAAAAAAATTTCCAATTGAGGTGACTAGAGCCAATTGCTAACATGATAGCTGCAAATTACTTTTTTATTATTTTTATATTTTTTTCCCAATTCTGCAAGCTCTAAAGAATCTTGCTATTGCATATGGGGCACACATCCTGGGATTCCCAGATTCCTTTATCAGATAAATCTGCACCGAGAACACAAGATGACAATTGACATCTCGTACTCTCGGAGACAGTGCTTGATTCATCCAACTATCAATTGCTTCAGTGTTACCTAATTTTTTCAAATGATTTACCAATTTCTGATTTGAGAGTGATCGGGTGGAGTTATAGACATCAAAAACAATAATCTTCAGTGCCCACACTCTTTTCTCTGAAAGCATATATTACTAACATTTATAAAGGATTTTTCTTTCAGCTCTAAACAAAATGTTGGTTTTCAATAGTGTTTATTTTTAAACCAAGTATTGATTTCTGTAACTGTTGGTTTTCAATATTATTTATTCTTAAACTAAGTATTGTTTACTGATTTTATGTCGGAGCAACAAATTAGATCAGACCTTTAGTACTATATTTAATACGTTACCTATACCAACCATAAAATCTGATGCACAAATTTAATGCGTTTGTCTACCAAACCACAGACATCTGGGGCTAGATATCTGGTGTACTGAGATTTGTTTATTATGTTTTTAGCGATTTCTTACAATCGACCGGACAGGATATTTCATTTTACATTTATAGTCGACACTCTTATTGAGTTTATAAGTATTTACCTGTAATTTGCAAACAAAAATGCATGAGAGATATACGAGTTTATAAGAGACTTTTCTTTATATATAAAATCTCTTTGAATATATTTATACACCTTTTTCTGGGTTATCATCACAACTCCACGATCACGTATTCATACAAATCCCCAACCAGTTATGTACGGCAGCAATTATACCGTCAAGAAACAGAACTGAAACTCTATGACAATGTTTCCTAACTCTATTAACCCTTTTCTTTGTCTTCTCTTGTGGTTAGGTTCTTTGGGAAACAACCTGCAAGGCAAAACCTAAGACATGGAAGAATCAGACTGGGGAATCTCAGGTCAATTCCCCCAAAATAAAAACCTTAAAAATAATACCTGTGCACATCATATTATAACAGAGCAGAAAGAAAAAAAATTGAACATCTAGTCAGTTTCTCCTTATTAAAGAAAGAAAAACAAAACCTTTACCAAGATGATATTGCAAGTTATATTGTTTGCACAACAAACCATCCATTATATAAATGTAAGTAAAGATAAATAAACAGAAAGAAAATCAAAGATATATATTGTTAAGAAAGCAATAGAATGGTAATAATATTGGAATATACTATATAAGGGAGGTGACGAGGAGAGGGAGGAATAATGGGAAACCTATGGCATGGGTGGAGTAGGGAAGACAAAAACGTAATCTATTTTCACTAGATTAGTAACAACATACTATTTATCTTCCCTACTCACCCACACCACAACCTTCCCAAAATCCTTAACTCCCTCTCCATATTCTCCCATAGCGGCAGCCATACTGGCTCTTATTTCTTGTGTGCCCAACTCCCCTTCGTTATGCTACTTTATATAGTGGTGGTGGGTGCGGCCTGTGATGTGCAAATGAACCCTAGTTGAGGACTTTGGTTACCAAAGATATCGCTTTATTAAAGAGACTTCAATCTGGTCCGTTCATTTTATTATGGTTTGGTAAGGTTACTTTATTAGTCTTTATTGTATAATGTGCACGTGTCACTCTTTTAGAATCTTATTTCTTTCTTTACTCAAGCCTCAATTTCCTTGCAATGTACTCAACCTGTCAGTCAATGGAGGACATGAAGTCAATAGGATAAGCTTAAAATATCCTCACTAATGGACTCTCAAGTCTCAATCAATCCAAACCCAATTCATATAGTGGGCAGTCTTAGCCCAACCGAGTTTCAGATTGGACTAAGATTGAACTCTTTTCAACACGACCAGTATCATCTAGCTTAACCAAACTTGAATCCTTCACATATCATCCCAGGTTGGAGTCACCATCTAGCTTAACCAAACTTGAATCCTTCATATATCATCCCAAGTTCGAGTCACTGGACTCACTACTCACTACTGCACTCGTGTATGTATATTCTGTTGTTCTAACAGTGAATTATGTTTCAAGTATGTATATACATGCACAATCATCCCTTGCCCAGTTGCCCCTTCTGATATCTTTACTTATCAATACATTCAAATTTCGGGTCAACTAGAATGTTATCCTTTTGATTAAATTGGAGAATTCTAGAGTAACGTAAAGCAAAAGAGAAGAAGAAGCTAAAAAATAAAGGGTATTCCATTGGGTTACTTATCAGAAAGGTTAAGTTTGATTCTTATCCCATCAATCTTTTCAACAATTAGTATACTTCTCTTTCACACCGGCTGTCATTAATCCTGCATACACGTTAAACCCGCATCCACTCCAAGACAAAAGGTTTTGTATGATTTGATGCTCTTTGACGTTTAAGTATATATCATGTGATCAAGTTGCACCTACTAGTCTCTTCAAGAATAAGCTAGTCTCTTTGAACAAAATAATATCTCATGCATGCTTTCTCAATCTAAAAATAGTAAACTAAAGATCTCTCTCAATTATTGATGTGTATATTACACTAAGAGTATTTCTGTGATACTTTTGTAGGTTGAGGATATAACACCCTGAATATGTTCTCTAACTGTAAAGTTATAGCTGGAAGATTTCATCAGTGAAAAGCATCCTTAATTTGGCAAGTGTGTATATATAATATAATTATTCGGCAACAACAAAGCCAGTTTACAGCTTGTATAGATGCTTTGATGGGGTGCACTTATAACTCATCATATGTTTGGCAGGAAATCTCAGGCCTAAATTGAATGTGGTATGGGCAAACCTGCCAAGAACGACCTTATTAACACTCAACAATTAATGTCATTACACTAGTGCTGCAGAAATTTATTCAGATAATTTCAACACCTGCGCTGCACAGCACAGCTTCTAAGAGCTCACGTCCAGGTGACGCATTACATTCCACGCTTATATATATATTATATCACGTAATCCTGATAGCAACATTATGGGCAGAGATTATATTTATATTTCTTTTCAGATGGCCACTTGATGAACCTGCAGCATCGCTGATGCATACCAAGCTTTTCCTCTCTTTGATGCATAGGCACTAAGCTGCATAACAGCATGAGAAAAAGCAAGCCCTGCTAATGCTAATTAAACTAGTTCAACTAGTGAAGTCAGCCTCATCTCATCACTTCTCTGATGCCAATGAGAGGACATCCCCAACAACAAGAAGGAAAGAAAGAAAGGTGCGGAGCGGGAATCTGATTTTTATTCTAAAAATGTGCTTTGTCCTTCAAATCAAGCATGATCAAAACACTTGGACATATAACTAAATTATTAGTTGCAGAAGTCATACAAATGATTATCTAATGAACATAATCTGGAAAACATATTAGTTAAAAAGATTTAAGGAGAACAGGTTGTTTGTTGTTAAAATTAAAGCAGTCTGCAGTTCTCAATGGTGCTAGCTCCTGCACTTCTTACACAGCAATTAATTTAGGATTTTATATAGTAACTGCTAAAAGTTCTGTGGGCATGTTAGATGGGTCTAATTGTCATGTGAAGATTGCAGAGAAGCAGAGACAATGGGCTGCACAGGTTGTTAGCACTGAGAGAAAGCATGCTTCATGGTCCAATATTTGTTCAGTGTTCCCAGCGGCAGGCAGCAGCACCCGCAGCCAAGATAATTTTTGTATGATTGCATTAATTAATATAAGCTCTATCATCCCCTGGAGGGTCACCGCCATTTTTTAAAATTATCCTTTCTGTTTCTCCCACATCTTTGCAGCAGACCCTCTGTTTTCTTTATAATTTGGTATCTCCTTTCTGTCTAGCTCAGATTCATTAACTTCTTTATAATTATGTTGCTTGGCCCCAAACTTTGGTAATCTTTTCTCCTCCACTTTCCTGCAGGTTGCAGCTTATATCATTGATGACTTGAGCTGATGAGGATCAAATTCAAGTCCTCCATGGACAGCAAAACAAAGGGTCATGTGAAATCAATACATGCACGTGAATTTCACACTTGCAGTTTCATTTAAGGTCAATTTGAGAAGGTTTTGAGTTTTGAGGGCCTCAAAATTATCGTCCCCCCAGAGAGGGTAAAACAATATCTCACTGAAGTACATGCACCTAACAGAAACAGAGAGAAAAAATAAATATTTATAATGAAAGGGGGTATTTACTTCAACCCTCCATTAAATTTTTTTGTAAAACCCGGCATCCACCGAATTAAAACTAACACAAACTCCTCAAAATCATAACAAAACTTAATTTCTATTTTCTTTAAATGATAAAAAGACGATAATACCCTTATAACAAAAAGGCATGTAAGAAGGTTATATATTAATACATCACAAAATAGAAACTAAAACATTATAGATAATATTTTAGTAGACTCATCATCTCATATAAACCATTATCGATTTAACAAACAACTTACGTCAAAATCATAAGAGTCAGGCAACTAATTAACTATGAGAATATCTATACGTTCCACAAGAACTGAACACACTGCCTTTGTTTTAAACTTATTATAAATAGTTGATTCCATTTTACAGAACAACATCACTAAATACACGAAAAAATATAGGTTTAAAAATAAAATCAGTATCACTAAATGTACAAAAAAAGATAGGTTTAAAAATATAATAACATAAATCAGTGCATATTTTATGGTTAATTAGTTGTTTAACTCTTATATTTCTGATACAAGTTATTTGTGAAATGATAGTAGTTTACATGAGATGATGAGTCAACTAAAATATTATCTACAATATTTTGCTTTCTATTTTGTGATATATTAGCACATAACCTTCTTAAATACCTTTTTGTTATAAGGGTATTGTAACGTACCAAAATTGTTTTTATTTATTTTAATAATAATTCTATTTTGTTGTTTGTTTCAAATAAGAATTTTATTTATTTTAGGAAACATATAATTTATTACTCTTTCTAGTTACTT
>JANKKB010028216.1:0-13612 GCA_026225775.1 Bursera palmeri | reverse complement strand
TTAAATTAATAGCACTTAAAGTGTAAAAATGATATTATAACTCATAATAAATGTACACTTTTAAGTACTTATCAGTTGGGACATAACAATCAGTGATATAATTAAATAAATATATGAATAAATAAAATAAACAACAATGAAATACTAATTTGTAGGAACGGAGGCTTGTATATAAAATACAATGTCCTAAAACAGAATTTTTTCCCTTCTGGTGATTGAAGATCTACACGAGAATGTTCCCAGGATACAACCACTATTTCTAAATTTTATACCACCAATTCAGAAATCTGGCAAACTAACTTATTGTAACTCTCTCAAGTATTAAATGAAAAAATGCAAGGATAACAACAACTTTAAAGCATTTGTATCATATTTATAGACATTAGACGCCTCTTCAGGTGTCTATTCAAAAAGGTATAACTCTTATGTAAACCATTGCAACTTTACCAAAAGATATAACTTTTATGTAAACTATTGCAACTTTACAAAAGGTTTAACTCTTAGGTGAACAATTATAACTCTTTTAAATCAAGCGTTGTGTCTTTACAAAATAATATATTACATACCTTTTCAACTCAAATATTGTATCTTTAAAAACTTTTATAATACAAACATTTTCAATTCAAACATTATTACCAACAGGTATGACCAACTCAGTTATTTGATTGCTTTGCCTATGTGAGGTTAGATCACTCCAGGTTATGATCGGCTTTAGTTATTATATTGCTTTGCCTGTGCGATGCTAGTTCCGTCAGGTTATGACCAGCTAACTTATTATAGGTATTAGATTAGTAAAATTAAAAGTTTTAACATGTTTATTAACGGAAAGACTTGAGTAGAAAAATTAAATGTTTTAGCATGTTTACTATAAAAAAAGACTTGATTAGTAAAACTATAAATTAACATATTTATTCTCATAAAGATTTGATGAGATTGAGAAATGCATCCTTATCATTATTTTTAAATTTTCAGTAAAGAGTATAAATATTTGGGGAGAACAGCTGTTTGAGAAATGATTTAGTAAAAAGTCTTTTAAAAGATCAAATTACATTCCCTATATGATGTTATTTTATCATATATTTTTTTAAATTTTACAATAGTGTCATATTTTGCTTTTACAACATTATAGGTGTTTTAAAAAGTTGAAAAATTTGAGAAAAAAATTATTTGGCAGCTGATTTAAATAAGAAGTTTTTTGAAAGATTAGATTACGTCCCTTTTAAAATGTTTTATCATTCTTTTATGGGCTTTCAGCAACATTTTGTTTTATTATACGGTAATATGATGTTTTAAGTATTTGATTTACTTAAATGTCTTTTGTCTCAACTCATTGAGATTTATAGTCACCTTTCTCTTTTAAAAACCTTTTCTCCCCCATGATATTGCAAGGTTCAACAGGCTCACCCTTAGTAGCTTAAGGTTGGCGGTATTAATGACTTGCAACATATTATTTTGTATCTTGTTGATGTTTTATTTCTCTTTGGATGTTCCATTCAAAACTACTAAAAATCTTTAGTTATCATGGATTTGTAATTTGATTTCTCTTCAAGTTTTTCATTTTATTAGTTTTGGATAATTAGAAGAAATTGGTTGTCGAAGAACCTACCATGAGGTTCCAAATGAAGTTGATTGATGAATAAATAGCTTTGGAAGTGGAAAATTTTGTGTTTGGGTAAGGTGGTTTAGTTCAAAATACAGAGGATACTTTGCCAAAATTTTCTTAAAATTCTTTCCAATGAACTTGTTTCTGTATCCTATAAATGTTTATATAGTCATTTTCCATAAAAATTTTAGATAAAAATGAGAATTTTAAAAGTCGGTTGTCATTTAACTGCTAACTTTTGATATCATGTAGTGAGTGGATAACCTTTTCTCACCTGCTTGACATGTGTACACATTGGCTCAAGCATAAGAGCTTCTGGTCAAGGTGCACACTGCACATTTAGAGCTCGTAAAGTCACTTCGTCAAATAAAAAATGAGCATCCAATACTCATAAAGTTTACTTTTCCAAGTAACTTTCTCAATTAAAATAATGAGCATTCAATGCTCATGGAATCTGAGTTCTTCGTACAATTTAATCCTCAATTATCACTTGGATAAGAGCAAATCCAAGAGATTAGAACTTCAGGTCTAACCTTGTCAATATTGAGCTCAAAATAAATGCAATAGAAAAACGTAAATGCATAAATGTAAATGACTGAATAAAATATAAATAACTAAATAAAATAATTAAAAATCTCAGTTTGTATTAAGTTATTGTAAAGTCAGTAAAGTTCTTTAAATAAAGAGATATTAAGAACTTCAAGTTCTTACAAATGGTGTAAAATTTCTCTGGAACTTCAAGTTTTATATAATTTTTTAGTCTTTGCAATAATGTTGAAACTTAAAGTAAATTAACAATGAATATAAATAAATAAATGGTTAACAAAATGATGCAATTATAACATAATTATTTAAGAATTATCTTTATTTTTTTATATGAAAAATCTATCATAATGATAATCGCATAATATATTAATAAAGATAAATAATTATTATTGTATATACGTATAAGAATTTGTGTGGAATCTTACGTTAATAATTTGATGTAATTTTGTTATATAAAATTATTAAATTCAAAAATCAAAATAAAATATAAGTTAAAAGAGAAGCAGAGGTGACGGGTTACGCGAAGAAAAGAGGAGTGGAAGCTTAAGAGAGAAATTGGAAGAGAGGACCGATAATCGAATGTTGCTTTTTCTTTGGGATAACTGCACCCCATTTGAATATAAAATTAATATTAATATTTAAAATTTAAATTTTATTAGTTATATTTAATGGTATTATAATAAAACTCAAGATAAATATATAAATATTTCTCTAATATACTAAAAAATAATAAATTAATCTCTTTGATTATAAAGTTACATAAAGACCTCATTTTTTATAACCTTTTGAAACTAATTAACATCAAGAAGACGTTATCGATATTTTATTTTCTAAAATAGTATAAAATATTTAACAATTAATAAAAATATATTTTATTTATTAAATAATATTTATAAATATAGCTGATTTACTAAATAATTTTAATAAATTAAGAAAGTAAATTATTTATTCAAAACTAAATAATTTTAGTTTTATTATGAGGGTATTATCGATATTTTATTTATTAAAATAATATAAAATATTTAAAATTTAATAAAAATTTTATAAGAATTTAAAAATAATAAAAATATATTTCATTTACTAAATAATATTTATAAATTTAACTAATTTACTAAATAATTTAATAAATTAAACAAGTAAATTATTTACTATAAACTAAATAATTTAGTAAATTTATATAATAAAAATATTTTCATTTACTTAATAATTTTAGTAAATTAAGCAAATAAATTTTAGTAAATAATTTTTTAAAAATTAAATACTTTTTAGTAAGTAAAATTATTTAGTAATTATTTTGTAAATTGTTTAAATTTAAAAAAAATTATTTAGTATATGAAATATATTTTTTTATAAATTATTATAATATTTTTATTAATTTGTAAATATTTTATATTAATTTTTTAGTTAATAAAATATCAATAATATCTTAATAATGTTAATTAATTTCAAAAGATTATAAAAAATGAGGTCTTTACACGATTTTATAATTAAGTGGATGAATGTATTATATTTTAGTATATCAATATGATATTTATATATTTATATTAAATTTTACTATAACATCATTAAATGTAATTAATAAAAATTAAATTTTAGAAGGGTCAATGTTAATTTTATACCTAATAATATATAGGTAATCGCTTTCTAATTATTTTAGAATTTAAATATAAATATATATATATATATTTTTCTTTTGATTGGTGTGTAACACAATCACTGGCGCAGCTTGTATCCGTCCAAATCTTGCCAACAAGTGTATGGTTAAGATGTCTGACTATTTGTAATGCTAGGATTAAAAATATCTCTACCCACTGAACTTGGAGACTATCTTTTCCCCTCGCACATTCGTCATTCGTAAGTTGGGTTTTGGTGGCGACGTGATGGCCGATCCTGTTCAACCTTCCAATAACATTGTCAATGGAGATGGAGATGGAACCGCTAAGCCAGCAGCCACCAATACTGGTGATCAATCTATGAATGAGGAAGGTAAGTTAAAGTAGTCTGAAAACGCATACATAGTTATATATAATCATGATTTTAAAACTCTAATGATATTTATAATTTAATAGGGAACAGTAGAAGTGAGGTTGAAGAACATGTTCGGTTCTGGCCATTCTTCAAGGCGTTACGAAAGAAAGATTGGAAAGGTGTAGAAGATTTCATAAGCAAAGATCTGCAGGCGTTGACCTATATTTTTCAGAAAAGTATGGACCGCGAGAGCGTGTTTCACGTTCTTGCTCGAAACTTAAGTCTCCCTGTTTGCCTTTTGGAGAAGCTCGTATCAGAGGTCGATCCAAAAGGACTAGAACAATTGACCAATAAGAATGGCCAGACGCCTATTTTTGAGGCTGCTTGGTGTGGCAACACAAAAGCTGCAAGAGTGTTTGTCCGTAGGAACAAAGATTCGCCAAACAAAAGAAGTGGAAATGGTTCACTTGCGATTCATTGTGCGGCAAACGCGGGCCATAAAGAAATAATTCAATATCTACTATCAGTGACGGGAGAACGCTTGGATGACGGAAAAGGTGTTCTTATGCTTAAAAATCTAATCAATGCTGGTCACTATGGTAAGTACTAAAATATTGATTCTATAAAAGCTATTTAACTTGTTTACTTAATTACAGTAATATCCAAGATCAAGAGTAGCTTTCTTCGAATATAATATGAAGTAGCTTTTTTCTTCATTATTGGTAAGTATCATTACAGTTACATAACATTCAATTATAAGGGTTGAAATTCTTTAATTCATTTCCTTTTTGGGAAGCATTTACTATTATAAGTAATCCTACAAATGAATCAATTTATACAATCAATTTTATATACCATGACAAAGTATTATTGGAAGAGTAAAAGTAAGTAATGATCTCTATTGCTCCCAGAGACCTTGGATTGGTTCTTGATGACATGATAATGATCTCTATTGCTCCCAGAGCCCTTGGATTGGTTCTTGATGAGAAGATGTAGCAACTGAGATGTATTTATTTTATTTTATTTTCTTTGGTTTGCAGGAGAGCTGTTTTGTTATGTTAGTTTTATTTTGCTGAGTTATTTTTAGTTTGTTGAAACGATGCTTTTAGTGTCTATTTTGTTGGTCTACTTTTTACTTTGTCAAAACGTTGCATTTAGCAGCAAGGGGCGTATCAAAACTATCAAGTACAATAAAATACTTCCAGAATTTCACTTTTGTTAGTTGTATCTTTCTTACTTAACTTAGTTCTCAAGAGACAAAATTGCACAGCTCCCTTCATCCAAACTTTTTCCAGATTGCTGCTATGCCAAATTGGTATGAGAGCTAAGATTTTCTTCCTTAGCGAGATGGCTGAAAAGGAGTGTAGCAATCACCACATTATTAGAGGTGACCCTAACTTGAAGGCCCTCTAGGTAGCCGTTCATGTATTGGATTGAAGATTTGATGCATTCGATGTTGTGATGCGTCAATTGTTGACCCAAATCTTGAATCGCAGTATGATGCAACCCAGAACTTCTCCGTAGTGTGAAGGAGAAATTGCTCAGAGTCGTTTTGATAGAGCTCGTCACAACCGAGATTGACTTGATGACTTAGACCTAGGAGAAAGGGGTAAATTTCATTGATGAAAACCACCGTCGAACTCTGACTCTAGGTTGCTAAGATAGAAAATGGTCAAGGGTGTCAGGTTTCTCATTAATAATAACCCTCCGATACTCAAATCAATATAGCGAATCCGTGTTTAGTGGTGAGAAATGGGAAAAGTGATTATATGCAAGTGTAATGGCTATACATGCATGGAAGAGTATATAAAATGTACTCAAGTTAATGCGGGCTGGAAAGAAACTTTATGGAGATGAAATGGTAAGTTTGAAATACGTTTAAAGGGTTGCAAGATGCTAGAATAGCAAAATAACCGATGAACATGAAAGAGAATTAGCAATGTTAGAGTAAAATGGTAGCCGGAGATATGGATGAACAGTAGCTGTAAGCTTAAGTTGGTTGTGTTGGCTTGGGGTTTTTTCTTTTACCTTAGGATTCCTTTTTATAGATTGAACTTGGCAATTGCCAAAATGAACCAAATAACTTATTTTGAAGACTAGCGACCATTTTATAGTTGAACTTGTTGGTGACGTAAGCCCTTCGCGCTAGTTCCCGCCAAAAGGCATGGGTGTTTGGACAATTCAGGATGTCTCTTAGGGTAAGTCCAAAATGGAGACCTAGCTTGGGAGATGGGTGAATGGGGCCCTACACGTTTACATTCTGATTGATGGGTATCTAATCCTGGAGCTGGTCGCATAGTGTTTCGATGATATTAAACACTCAATTGACTAGGAAGGGTGTTTTGGTCATTTCATAAATGGTTACAAAACGCCATCTACAAAAGTAATATGGTTATCTTTTATTCTTTCTAGTGTATTTTGAACCCCAGGCCTTCCCGATGTATTCTATTGTGTTAGAAACTTTGATAGCTGGGTGTCTGTGACTGTCACGACTCGGAATCCCTTATACAAGAACCCTAAAGGTGAATATGTAAATAAGTAAAATAAAATCAATTTAATCGAAACGTTTACATTTAAAAACAGGTTATAAAATTTTTCTTTTTAAAATAGACAAGTAGACACTGATTGACATACTCACTCTTTCTACCCAGACGTACCCAAGACCGACTGAGATCTTCTATGTGAGCTTCGGATCACCAATGTCTGACTCATGACCTCGAGTACCTATGGAGGAAGGGGTGAGCAACACAGCCCAGTAAGAATTTCTATACTACACAGTTCTATAATATTTTAAAAATCCATTCATTCTGTCTACCCAGACGTACTCAAGACCATCCGAGATCCTCCATGTGAGCTTCGGATCACCAATGTCTGACTCATGACCTCGAGTATCTGTGACGTAAGGGGTGAGTAACACAGCCCAGTAAGAATTTCTATACTACACAGTTCTATAATATTTTAGAAATCCATTCATGCATTAGACAACTCACATCCAAACACACTTAATAATCTCAACACATGATTACATGCATACAAATTTCACTATTCAATCACTATCGTCACCACACATTCGACGTATACACACATCTCGTTCACCAATCATATCCACGTATACCAAAATATCCAACCTAGTGTTTTTCTTAGGCCCCGAATCAGTCGGCCTCCTAAGGCCTAACACTAGTATCATAACAAGAGTGTTTTCCTTGGGTCCCAGAGCGACTGGTTATCACAAGGCCTAACACCCTCATCATATCACCATTGTTTTCCTTGGGCCCCAGATTAACTAGCCACCATAACGCCTAACACTATCATCATACCATAAATGTTTTCCTTAGGCCCCAAAGTGACTGGCCACCATAAGGCCTAACACTATCATCATACCATCAGTGTTTTCCTTGGGGCCCAGAACGACTGGCCACCACAAGGTCTAACACTATCATCTTACCATCAGTGTTTTCCTTGGGCCCTAGAGCGATTGGCCACCACAAGGCTTAACACTATACTATCAATCACACCGGGATTTGTTCACAAATATCAAGGCGATCTCTCTCACACTGGACTACTACGTATCTGCTAGTCAGTCCTAAATACCATCCGTAAAGCACCTCAGATCTCTATGTATCATTAGATCAATCGGGTATTCGTACACATAAACTATATACGCATTACTCATCATAGGATTACCTCATATCAAACTAGTCAATCCTATTTATACACCCATGTATCACCCACATGCTACTTATAGAACACGCGTATCCTATTCTTGTTTCCATACCATAATTACACTCACCTCACGTCATTCATATTTCCATTAGGTCTGGTGCTCCACACCGGACCCATCCCAATATCCATCATACATCCTATTACTCGTGGGTACACCCTCACACATTTCCCTTGTCTCGTTTATCCCGTCATGCACAAGCACTGTATAGCCCGCATCCCATCCATCTCATTACACCTATAAATCCATATACGATAATCCTTTTTGAGTACACCCACACGGCTTATTCACTCTTATACATGTTCTCCCGCTTCTCACTCACGCCGTGACCTACGTACCTTGGTACTACCAAAAGCATACAAGCAATAACCCACATCCCAACCATCCCGTCACACACACTCATACATGCATACATAACATACAATTTCATATATACATCAATCAACAATTTACATACAAGTACATACACATTCTATTCCCTATGCCAAACAATAATTAAAGTCACCTAGATGTCAAAACGATACAGAAAAGCGTAAACAGAAATCCCTACCTCGATATCTGAACCATAGCTTTCAGACCTCTTTCTCTCTCTTTCCTTCATCCGTATCGTAAATCCATGCGTCCCGATGGTCTCGGATGAGTCTTCTGAGTCGTAAGGCCAAACGATGTAAAACCGGGAACTGGGGGTTAAATTGATATTTTACATCCCTGGGGCATTACTATAAATCTATAAATTATACAAAACTAAGCAAGCAGGGGTGAGATCTCTAACCTGTAAACCCTTGGGGATCTTTGTGTCAAAACACATGACAGGGGGTAAACTGCTAATATCCAAATAGTGGGGGTGTCGTAGAAGGGATGCAGGTGTCAAGGTAATTATCTATAGTAAGCCGTGAATCACGATTACTCACCAAAGAATGGGATCGACGACAAACCACGATAAATGGCCACCACCACCAGCTTCGTCTCGTTGAGCCTAGTCGATTTTGACCAACGGAGGAGCCTGGCGACGGCCGAAAGGAGCAGATCAAAGAAAGGATAGCCGAAGGGTTTTACGGTGATTCTCGACGATTCCGGCATCGGACGAACGATCGGGGGCCAGTTTTGGGATCCTTAGACCGAGAGGAAGAGATCCCAACCAATGGTGCAGCCTAACGTCACCGGAGAAGGGAGATCACCGTTGATGTTGCCAAATCTTCCTAGTGTGATTCCGGCTAATTCCGACGACAGATCGAAGAATGGAGGCCATCGTCGGACTCCTCAGGCCGAGAGTTTTCGTTGCCACCGGCCACGACTGCTAACTCGCCCAAAATATGAACGACCACTGGCGACGACAATGACGAGGTGATTTTCGGTGAACAGGGGTGTCTGAACAGTTTCTTGAATGTTCTGCACCTCTAAGCTGTTTATAGGTTTTTGGGTTTTGGGGGTGTTTCTATAAAATTTTAAACCTTTCAAAACTTTACGAATCCATCCCGACCCCCAACATCTCGATACTAACCCAAATCCATCTATATTTCACTCATGTAGTCATCAAAATACGAACATTGGGCACTAAAGACAAGAAATCATCGAGCTCACATAAAATTATGTTTTACTCCACTTTTTTGAAAACTCCAGAAAACCTCCAAATACTTAAATACGTGACGTCATCCTGTCCATGTCACCCCATGTACATAAGAAATACGTCATTTTATGATTTTCAACTTTAAAATTTTTCACTTACATCCCTAAATCATTGTTTCCGGATTTCTGGGTAACTACAGTGACTGTAGAAAGTTTTTGTGCGATGGAAAGAAAACTTAGAGGACGAATGCGACACCTGTTTCTCCAAACTCTCTTGTCGTGTTCTTTTTTGTTTCTTGGAGAGATATTATGAAACACCCTTACTTAATCAAGGTTTCCATTTTTATTCTAAATAAAACTAGAGTGGTTGATTAATCTCATTAATCAAAATTGTAATCTTTCTTATCTCCCTAAGGCTGATATTTCAAATATCTCATTGGGAAAGTTTGTTCCACAATTTAACTTATTTAATTGTGGAACCTTATCCCTTCCAAGCTTATAGGTGTGATCTACATCTAATATTGGCTAACCATTTGGGCTAGGGATTCATACAACGTATGGTTTTAACCCATATTAGCCCCCAATCCATTACTAATTAATGAATAAGTCTAGTAACAACAAACCCAAATCCAAATTAATTAATTTCAAGCCCATTAGACTAAACACACCCAACAAAGTTTATAATTTAATAACTAGGCTAATTACATAAGTCGAATTAAATCAGACCCAATCTCTCAGTCCATATAGAAGTTCAGGCAAATTAGACACCTCAGTAGAGGATATTTATGAATATATTTAATTAGAAGCTTCAATGGATTCGACTTAATATTTTTTTATCTTAAGTATAATGGGTCTTATCTATTAACTTTGACCCATTCCACTATAGGCTTAAAAGTTACACTCTAGAATTAGATATATTTTTAATAGAAAACTTAATAATTTAATTTGATTAAATTATTCCATTAAATTCATCCATTGAACAACAAATTTACACTAATACTCACACAAAACATAGTTACCATTTCATCTCTCCAATTACATTTTTATCGAGCAATTAGTTTTACATTTAATGAATGAATAAGTTTATTGTACTGATTTGAGCAAAATGTTTACACAAAATTAATTTCTTACTTATCCCTAAAAAATATTTATTGAGTAATGTAGTGAAAGTAAGGGTTGAAATCACAAGGACTGAGTAATGATTTAACTTAAATTATTTACTTATGTTTTTTTTTTCCTAAAATTAACTTTTCAACAAAACATAAAACTGAGGATTTTGATTTTGAATAAAAATAAATTTCAGAAAATAAATTATGCACAAATTAAAAATATGGAAGAAATATAAATAAATTAATATGATTGAAAGATAATTCTCACCACTAAACTCTTCAACTCAAATTAAATAGGTAATTCTCTCCTAACTTTATTCCTGGAAATTGATTCCCAAAATTAATCATTCATGAAAACTTCAATTTTGAGATCTTTCAGTATAATCAACAGTCTCTACCTCTCCTATTTATTTAATTAAATGTTTGTTTATTAATCAACCCTATCTATTGAATATATTAGAGATCCGCTCACTAAATTTGATTCAGCAGATGCATTTGTTCAAGAGATAATGACTAAACCAAGCAAAGATCAACTGTTATAATCTTTTAACTTGAGAGTTTAACCTACTTTATAGCCAACGACTATAAATTGTTACTTGTTTTTAGAAATCCGTAACTTTTCCGTATTAAGAACCTTAGAATAACATGGAATGAGCAATCCTAATCTCTTAGTTGATCACCTAATCAAGCGAGAAAGCCATTCACAACATTAAAAATAGTAAATCAAACCCATCTTCATAGAATCATACGAATCAGAGTGAATACCAAACTTAATTTGTTATCGAATTATTGTTTAGGGTTATGAACCCCTTTCAATCACAAGAAATTTAGTAATCCATAACAATAACTGAAATTAGCAAAATACTAAACAAAAAAAAAATGATAAAGTTAAGAGAAAAGAAGTAATCTTATGGAGAAGTCATGAGATGATCCCTTGAATCCTTTTGTTTAGCATCTCCTCCTTTCTTCTCCAAGCCGTCCCCCCTCTTTTCTATGAAAAACACTAAGTTTATAGTCCTAAAACTAGTTATATTGAAGGGAAATATCATCCTTTCTCTCTTTTATTTTTTTTTTCAGCTTGTGATCTATCGCTGCAACTGAAAAATCTACCTCTACAGTGCTGAGTTACTGACTTATTTCTGCTGTAGCGGTAGAATCTATCGCTATAGTGGTAACTCTCTACTTGAGAATTATCTGTTCATATTTTGGAAAAAGTATCAACACAAAATTGTAGATATTTCTTTTAGCTTTCCAATGCCCCCTGAATAGCTCTAATTTGATATTGGACAAAGAAGTTATGCTCCAAATACTGAGGGATGCTCAGAAACTCAAATTAATTCATCGTTGCTTTGTTTTAGATAGGAAAACGACCTTAATGAACTTTGTATCCTTCATGAGAATTATATCTCAGGATGTGAAAATGACTTTAGGCTTTTGAATCACCTTATTTGGACTTCTGAAGCTTTAAATATGCCTACTTAAATCTCTAATGGTCGGATTTGACTAGCTTTCCAGCCTACCTTGACTTTGTAGTAACCTTTGGGTGCCCAAACGAACTCAGATTTTGATGAACCAAACCTTCTTGATAATTTTGAGATATCCTATACAACTTTACTGAAGACTACTTTATTTTCTAGGCAATCATTCTACATCAAAGACCTGCAAGAATCTCGAAAGGTCTAACGTTAAAATACTACTAACAATTCTAAATTAAAATATATTTTCTAAAACTTCTCTAAAAATACCTTTGACATTATGACCTAAAACATGCCAAGTAGACTAAATATAAGGAGAATGAAAATATATAATTTTGTGTCTATCATGTACCACCTTCATTAAATATTCAACAAAGATTTATCATTCAAGATCTTATAAAATGCTCAAACTCCAATGAGAAAAATGCAATCTTGGTGGTGGTGGGGCGCTTGACAAAATATGGCCATTTCATTGGAATAACTCATCCATTCATGGCCAAGAAAATAACAGAGGTGTATGTGGAAAATGTGGCTCGACTCCATGGCATTCCCCAAACAATTCCTAGTGATCGTGATGTTGTGTTTACTAACTTTTGGGAATAATTCTTTTAAGTTGTAAGGAACCCATTTAAGATGTCTTCGCTTATCACTCGGAGATTGATGGTCAAACAGAAGTGGTGAACCAAAATCTCCAACAGTACCTTCGCTGCTTGTTAAGCCAAGTTCCAAAGCTGTTGAGGGTATGGCTCATATGTCATACAACTGTGGAAGGTGGCTGGTTGTATGGTAAGAGTATTTTAGATATTTTGGGAACTGGGGTTTGTTATATATTCTTATTGATGTAACCCTAATTTTATAATAATGAACACTTTTGCTGTCACAGTGGACGTAGGCTCATAGCTGAACCACTATAATTTTTTGTGTGTTTTCTTCTTCTTTTCTCATTTGATTTCGTTTATTGCACAACAAAAGCAATGGAGTTGCCAACTACTGTTGCATTATTATTGTATAATACCAACTTCCACCGTGCAATTGGGTTCACCCCGTTTCAAGCACTATATGGAAGACCTCCACTAGTAGTAACGAGCATTGGGTTCACCCCGTTTCAAGCACTATATGGAAGACCTCCACTAGTAGTAACTCGTTATTTATCGGGGAGTGTTGTTGTTCAAGAAGTGGATAAGGAGCTGTGTGACTGAGACGAATTGCCAAGGGTTCTAAAACTAAATTTGAGAAGGGTAGGAACATAATGATAAGCGGATGCCCATTGGCATGATGATTCCTTTGAGGAAAAATGATTGGTTGTTTCTCAAATTGCATCCATTCCAACAACAATCAGTGTTTAGGCAAGCTCATCAGAAGCTTGCTAACAAATATTTTGGGCCTTATCATGTGACAAAGAAGATAGGCAATGTGGTTTACAAGTTGGAGCTGCCACGACACTGTAAGGTACACCCTTTTTCCACATTTCGTGCCTGAAGAGGCGTATAGGCCAGGATGAGGTTTCACAAGCACGATATCTTCAATGTCAGAGGAGGGGCAGCTTATTGGTGTGCAACCGAATCGGTCCACCAAAAAAGTAAAAATAAATTCCTTACTTATCCCCTTAATGTGTCAAGAGTTA
>JANKKB010028215.1:0-13612 GCA_026225775.1 Bursera palmeri | reverse complement strand
AAATAGATGATATATCTGAAGGAAAGATAGATAGTCTATTCACTGACGTACAAATAATAATAGTAAAACAAATTAATTTTAAAAAAATAAAAAACGATTATTGTACCTCGCGAGAGATGCCTCCGTGTCCGCGTGACCGTTCTTCAGCGTCTGTGAAATCTCTAATGGCGCGTGAATCCCCACATTTAGAGCCGTACACAAAATGGATCCCACACTGTTTAATCTTTAGATGATCGCAACCCTGATCATCGCAGTCCTGGAGATCGAAGCTCACATTCACACAAGTAGATTTCTCATTATAGTTTGCGCCACGAATATCCATATTCAAAAAAGGAACAAAGTCCATGAGCACATAGTCTGAGCTACCATTAACATCCACCGGATACCATTCACAAAAAGTGCAACCTTCAATCCATTGATGAACTTCATTCTCAATAATTACTCTGCCTTTGATGTCGTATGAACACAGAATTTCGATTCCATAGTAATCTTCTCCAACTTCCACAACAACGCACATATTAAAACCTTGAACGTTTTCTTTAATATAATCATTTTCAAAGTTCAGAAGCATTTCAGTCCCCTTTTCCTTAAAATCAAACCACTCTGGAATTTGATTTCCAGGGTAACAGACTCTTTGGAACAAATTTCGACCAGATTCCTACGTCAATAAATATGATATCAATCACGTGTAACATAATTCTGACATTGGATATAAAAAACAAAATTAACAAAATAAAAGAACTAAGTCATATAAAAGGAAAGAGAGACCTTGTGAAGATTTTCTGATAGATTGAGTTTGAAACAGTTGAGAAGATTTAATCTTTGTGGCCTCAACGTAGACGATGATTGCAATGGTAACTCTGATATTGATTCCAATGATAAGCAATTATAGGCATTCACAACTATACCTCTTGGAAGTTCTGGTAAAGAAACAAGTCTCTGACAGCAACCTATGTTCAAAAAACACAAATTTGAAAGGTCTTTGATACTTGCTGGTATGCTCTCAAATTCATTTCCCAATAAATTCAACACTCGTAGAGAGGATAATTGGCCAATATCATCAGGTAAATTGGCCAATTTACAATTAGCCAGCCCAAGAAACTCCAATGACCTCAAATCAGATAAAGGATTCGGCAACTGATTCAACCGACCTTGTTTTCTACATCTAGATAGGGATAATGAAGAAAGTTCGTTCAATTTTAAAATGTTTGATGGTACTTCTCTTAAGCCAGTGCCACTTGCTCGGAGTGTCTTCAAAGCTTTCAACTTTCCTATGTCCTCGGGTAATCTTTCAAGTTCCGAGCAACGATCGACAGAAAGATATTCCAGATCTTTACACTTAAAAATAGTGCTTGAGAGACTTTTAAACGATAAACAATTTGAAAGATCCAATCTAACTAATATTGATCCATCTTCAATGAAGGGTGATTTTTTTATTGCAGTTACACTTAAATCCAACTCTTCCACTTTACATGAGATCATTGGAGCCTCCTTGAGCCCTGAACAGCCACGGAGAGTAATAGATTTTGATCGAATGTTATCCTGAAGATATTCAAGGCTTCCGCAATTTATTAGAATCAACTCTTGCATATTTACAGCTGTAGATAAATCTGGAACCTCTTTTAGCCAGAAGGAGTTAGTGAGATCAATATGTTTCAAATTTCCAAGATCCTTCAAGAAAGGAAACAAACAACTAACTCAAATTAGCATCTCTTATAATTACAATTTGCAACTTAAAGTTAGCCATATAAATATCAAGATGTATATACCTGGACAACATTCCAAAGTTGTTCAACTTTGCTGCCAAACATATCAAGTCTAACAAGGCGCTCCGCTTGAAAATTTAATGGCAACGATTTGAACGGGTACATTTGCCAACTAAAGACCTTAGTGGAAAAAGATTGAAGTTCTTCGAAACCATGCACCTTATTTTCACGCTTAAATATCGGGTTCTTTACTCCAAAGAACCTTAGACTTTCCATCTTCGAGAAAGCATGAGGATGTAATTTTATGTCCTTTATCTCATCATGATAAGGTATTTTCAACCATATACCTTGTATTTCATCTCCCCCCTAACAGTAACAAAAGATGATAAGTTAGCATCAAACATTAAAAACTTAAATTAATTGTTAATAGTAAAATACTACACAACATTTTACAAACTAACTGAGCTGGGTCAATCAAATTTTAAGCTTGTTACGTGAAATTCATTGATTAAGGCTTTTTAACATTAATAGAAATATCAATTAAAATTTTTGTATTAAACATATTATTTAAAATAAATTAAAATTAAATACTTTAAATAAGAACATCGAGACAACAAAAGTAGATAAATACTATGAATTCAAATATGTATAATTGACAATTGGAAACAAAGAAAAAACCATAAAAAAAATAATAATAGAAATTAAAAATTAAGTATAAGTATTTCAAAATTCAACATATAATATATAGATCAAACTATTATAACTTAATTTGTGTACTATAAATTTTAACACTCGATAATTCTTTCATTGCAATCCAAAACGTAATTATTTTTAATCTTAACTTAGCGAACTTTAGAACCAATTGGGTTAGGACAAACGGATGAATATAAAAAAGTGTTAATTTTTAAATAAAAAAATTAAGTTATAATAGCTTAACCTAAAATATATGATTTTTTTTACCTATGCTTCATCTAGATCTTCAAGATAACACTGTTTTTTAAAATAAATTCTTAACTATGATATTAAGATAAGAAATCAAGTGAAAAGTTTAGTAGAAGAAAAAGAAACAATTGTTGAAATAAGAATATGTAAAAATAGAAATTTAACTTTAAAGTTGAGAATCCAATAATAAATCTTATAATGATCAATATCCAATTAAGTAACATCAATGGGATCGTAATAAAAGGGGAGGTCTAAAGGCAACAGCAACAATACCTTACCTTATAGCTGCCCCTACTAGCTAGATATCATATATATAAATATAGAATGGAAGTTAAATGTCTTTGTCTCTTACCTTATCTTTTTTTAATACTTGATCGATTTCTCTATGATCCCACAACCGATTTCGTTTACTTGGATCATTAAATTCTTTTCGAACAATTTTTCTACCCATTTCTTGTAGCAAATCGTGCATTGTTATAATGTCATCCAATTTAGTTATGAGACACATGTCAATGAGACGATCTAATCCAATCACTGTGGAGAAGTCACAAGCATCTAAGATGTTTGTTACAAAAGAAACCGACTCATCTTTAAAGAAACATGCAATATCCAGAAAGATATTTTTTTCTTCATCATTTAATCCATCATAACTAATCTTTAACACCACTTCAATATCGTCATCAATAGATTTTTTTAACAACTCCATTTTACTTTTCCATAGAACCTCTCCTTTTCCTTCTAAAAAGCTACCTAAAACTTTAAGAGCCAATGGAACTCCTTTACAATATGTTAAAACTTCGTTTGATAACTTCTCGTAAGTTTCAGGTGGATAGATTTGTCTAAAGGCATGCTTACAAAAAAGTTGAAGAGCACAATCCTCAGGTAATCCCTTGACTTTGTACATATTAAAGTCTTTCACTCCACAATTTTTTAGTACCTGTTTATCCCTTGATGTTACGATGATTTGACTTCCTGAGCCAAAGTCATTTAAATCTTTAATTAACTTTTCCATTTGTTTAAGAGAAGTTACATCATCCAAAACTATGAGTACCTTCTCAGCTTTTTGCAAGCGATCAATTGATCCAGAGTCTTTCTCCCATTCTTCTTTAACATTTTCAATGAAGCAAGAATCTTTAAAGTGGTGCAAATTTTTTTTAAATACAGCACGAGCAATAGTTGTTTTACCGATACCGCCCATGCCCCAAATTCCTATAATATTCACACCATTTGACTTAGTTCCCAATAAAGATTCAACTTTTTCTATGCTAAATTCTGCTCCAACCAGCTCCTTGTCATAACTTGAAGACAATTTTCTTAGTTTATTGAAAATATCTTCGACAATAGACTCTATAAATCCATATTCAGGCCTAACAAGGAAAAGAAATGTTTGTTAGTATAAATAAGAGATAGATAACATAATTTTCAATCTAGTAGCTGATATATATAATGAAGTTACTAATAGGTAGAGGGGGCAAAAGGCTGGGCCTGTAGCAGGCTGGCCTGACCATCAGGTCAGCTGGGCTGGCAAAAATAGTCTGACCCAAGCTTTTGCCACCTCTCAATATGTGGGTCTATTTTCACTAAAATTTATATTTGAAATGATTATTTATCTATTAGTAATATTCTTTGTCACTTTTCAGATTGTTATTGCAATGAATTAAGCAGAGAGTAATAAGTTATGCGAGCGTTGAAATCTACGAGAATTAAAACTTACTTCGTCTTCTCACATACGTGGTCTCCAGATATATCGGCAGCTTCCCTCAAAGCAGCCTTCCATCGCTCCAGCTCATCTTCTTTCTCTTTAAAACGTTCCTGGACCTCCGCAAAAGCATCCCCGAACCTGTCCTTCTGATGCCTTACATGTGACGGATCTACGTGATAAAAAACTGGGATTACAATCTGTCCGTTGGTTTTCCAGCAATCAAGGATCTGTTCAAGTTCTTTGAGGCACCATGTGGAGCTTGCATAATTTTCTGAGAAAATGATAACCGAAATCTTTGATTGTTTTATTGCATCCAGAAGGGAGGGTGAAATTTCATCTCCTCTGTTAAGTTTGTCATCAGTGAAAGTATTAATATTTTTCCGACGCAAAGCTCCAGAGAAGTGACTGGTAAAACCATAGCGAGTGTCTTCGCCTCTGAAACTGAGAAAAACATCATGCTTCGTGACTAGAGGAGTGGCGGGAGAAGAAGAAGAAGAGGCCATGAACATCCACTTATGAGAGACTTTTCAGATGAGTAAAGTTAATCTACAAAACAGAACCAATATTAGTAAAAGTTAGTAGAAAAAATATATATATATATATATATATATATATATATATCTCACAAAACTAGATATCCATTAGAAAAATAAATGAAAGAGAGAGAAAACATGAATATGCAATTGATAAGCTAACCAGATTTTGATCAGTAGAGGCATCTATTGTTAGGATTGTGTTAGAATTATGCCATTATAAAGTAATATGTATGACATTTTATCTGGTTTTATTTTCACAGCATCTCCATTAGAAAAATAAATAAAAAAGAGAAGAAACATGAATAAGCAATTGTTAAGTGAAATTCATTGATTAGGGCTTTTAAAAATTAATAAAAATATAAATAAACAATTTTTATTCAATTTTCTTTAATAAACATAAAACATATTGCTATTTAAATAATAACTTGAATAAATTACAATTAAATACTTTAAATAAAACACCGAGACAACAAAAATAAACAAATAGTACAAATTCAAATATGTAAAAATCGACAATCGAAAACAACAATATATAACAATAATCACTTAATTTTTTTTTTATTTAGAATTACATGGTTCATTACAGTGATTAAAGAAGAAATGGTATAGCACGACTCGGATGTATTGTGGAAATGTTGTTCACTATCATCACAACCGTAGAAGTGGAGAGCAGATAAATGATTGTGTTGGAGGGATATCTTCTGAGACCCCTCAGGCTTGAGTGACACGGGAAGTGATATGAGTTCTAAAAAAATTCTAATTTGTTGTGATTGTTTAACTAAATTCTACTGTCAAAATACTAAATTTATCCATAATTTATTAAATGAAGAAATTTAACTCAATAAATCGACATATAACAAGTGCCTAATATCATTCGAGCAGCTACACTTTTTAATCGTTTGTCTGAATTTCAAGAAATACTTGTTGTATAATTTGGTTTATTTGACTCCTTGATATCTTGTTTTTCAACCTAATATTTGGTTAGGGTTAGGATTTTTCTAATACTCATAACTATATATTTAAAATTTCATTTTTTTTTATATTTTTCTTCTAGGTTTTTATGAAATAAGTGGACCAAAGATTTACATAATCTTTGGATCTAAAATTATTTAACTATAAGGAGGGATGCTATATGCCCTTAATCTTTGGTTTAAAGAACCCCAATTTCTTATTATATCCCATTCAAAAATTAAAAAATAAAAATTTCACTAATGGCAACCCATTAGTTTCCCCAATTAATTATCCAAAGTCAAAAAGTAAAAAAAAAAAAAAATTATTTCAGCAGAATTGAAGGAAAATAAAAGTCCAAAACTGTATAATTAAATAATGAACATTTACTCATATCACATAATGGACTTCTAGTTTAGACTGAGACCTTTATGAAAGTGTCAATCTTTAGAAAGAAGTCTTGTGTTGCTCCAAGCTAGCTTTACGTATAATGCAGAAGCCTTGATTCATTTCATGAAAATGACTATGAGAACATTAAATTTCACAAAACTCTCCACTAGAAAAATAAATGAAAATGAGAGAAACATGAATGTTAATATAATGTAATACGAGACGAAACGGGATATTCACCCGCACAGCAGAGGGATGAGCTAGCACTGATCGGGCACTTGGCTGACGAGAAACTGAAGATCGATCGCTGATTTCCAGAGACTCTTCGGAGCAGTAGAGGCAACGACAGTACACAGCACTAGATCAACAAACTCTTGTTCACAAACATATCAAAAGTCTTGGTAAACTTTACTCAAAAGTCTGAGCTAGCACTGATCAGGCACTTTCCTCGAAGTTTCATTGCTGCTTCGGAGAAAGAAAATGACTAGCCTTGTTGACTAATTAAACATATTGTGGAAGAAGTTAGATATTTTCACCCCTTTCAATCATGACCTCACACTTGTCTTCGTATGATTTCCTGGGTGGGCAGTGCAATGCTCTGCACCCCACTACCCCAGCATGTGCAAATGCATTTCCTTTTAGCTCTCCCCTCTGCCCCTCCTATCAGTCATCCAGCATACGTCACCATCGATGTTAATAATTCTGCACCTACAACAAAAATCAATTAAATTTTACACACTGCACTAAAACAAAATCTTACACACAATGACAAATATACCCTCATTTGTGCTATTCAAGAATAATATAACTAATAACAAAATAATGATTAAAAAATTAAAACTTCTTATAAGTGATGTGTCGACTTATAATTATAATGAAATTATTCTAACAATAATATTACTTTTCCTAAATGGAATTCGGAAATTAGAATCCCAAATTATATGAAATTAAGTAATAATATGCCAATTGGATTTAGTGGTAATATCGTAAGTGATGTGTAAGCTCTGGGAATAGAATTCTGGGATCTGAGCACTACTCTTATTTTAAATATAATTTGTGAAAATTTGCAAGAATAAATAATGCAATTGTGGATAATGGTAATATGGATAAATGAAAGTTAATTGCATTTTATTGATAAACAAGAACAATCTTTATATCATTGATCACTACTAAAAGGATAAATATCATTGGTGACTTTAAATTAAGGTCTAATAGGTCATAAACAAATTATATTGGAGTATTTTAGCTAGTTATGATTAAAGCAAAACTTTCAAACATTTGCTTCAATTTATAGTTTTTTTATTAAGATAAAATTGTCTTATAATCATACTAAGTAAAAATAAATAAATAAACGTATTAAAAGGATCTAAAGTATGATAATAAATCAAATTTCGATTTTTAGATTAAAAAAACAAAAAAACCCCTAAGATTTTAGATAAATTTAACAGTGACTCTACCATTAACGAAATTCTATTGGGTTTAAAGTTTGACATATTAAAACAGTAACTAAATGAACTATATACCCTCGAGTACAATTCTAACTTTTTACATAATATTAATAACTTAAAAACTAATGATAATTTAACAAAAAAAACACTAATATGAATTTTAATAAAGAGAAACTTTTTGGAAACAAAGTTATTGGAAGCAAATATGATTTGTATATCATAAGCTAATATGATTTCTATGTATATAAGGGTATTTGAAAAGTGATCCAAATTAGGAAATTTCGTTCAATTTTGACCTACTTCTTAAAAAAAAATTATATCATAAATCATCGGGTGTTCAGAATTATCTGTCAAACACCATTACGAACATTATCGGATGGTGTCGAGTGGTGAAATCCAACATTCAACATAGTCTATCAGACACTGTCCAATGTTTTTTAGTGTATAGGCATAAAGTGAGGATTGTAATGTCAAAAATATTTAAACACACTCCTCTATTTCTTTCCATTCCTGCAATTTTTACTATGTAAATGAAATAGAAAATGTATGAACAGAGAAAAAAAAGTTAAAGGAGTGATGAAGGTTATTTGTCCTCCTAATTTACCCTTTTTTCACTAATTTTAACAAATTTTTCCTAGGAGTAAGGTCATTGTTCATGTTTCTCTAAACCTAAGAGTAATCTTTGATAATCGATCTTAGTTCGAGGTTAGGAATGGTATTTGCCCCTACTAAAATATTGGTCTATAGCAATAAATAATTTTGAGTGAAGTAATACCTAATGGACTTGTAGTTTGGACTGACACCTTTATGAAGGTAATTACAGAGAAGTCTTGTGTTGCTCCAAGCTAGCTTTACCTAGAAATAGAATACTGGAGATCAACAAACTCTTGTTCACAAACATATCAAAAGTCTTGGTAAACGTTACTTAAAAGTCTTGGTAAACTTTACTTGTCTCTGCTTTCGGTGATTCCTTGCCTCGTTGGACAATAACCATTCAAAAGTTCCAACTTTGATAAAAAAAGATAAAAAGATTCCTTTCCTGTAAGTTTCATTGCTGCTCCCGAGAAAGAAGATGGGCAGCCTTGTTGACTAAATTAAACGTATTGTGGCAAAAGTTAGATATTTTCACCCCTCCCAGTCATGACCTTACACTTGGCTTTGTATGATTTGCTGAGTAGGCCGTACAAGGCTCCACATAAACGACCCCGGCATGTGTAGCAAAGCAAACGTCTCCATCGATATTAATATTCTGCGTTGCTGCCTCAATTTTCTGCAAAAAAGAGTTCTGTGCCACTGCATTTTCTGCGTGTCAGTTTAATGCTGCTTCAGCCTCAACAAAAATAAATTAAATATCACCATAATTTAAGTAAAATAATATACCCTCGTTTGTGCTATCCAAAAATAACATAATTAATAACATGATTAAAAAATTAAAACTTCTCATAAGTGATTTGTTGACTTATAATTACAACGAAATAATTCTAATAATAATGTTATTCTTTTCAAATATAATTCTAAAATTAGAATCCCAAATGATATAAAATTAAGTAATAATTGTCAATTAGATTTAGTGATAATATCATCAGTGATGTGTTAGTTCCATGTGTAGAATTTTGAGATATGTAGCACTACTTTTCTTTTAAATATAATTTGTGAAAATTTTTAAGAATAAATGGTAAAAAAAATCAATATGAACTCTAAACCTCAATTAAACTCTGATACCACTTATAAAAAAAATTACCTGAACTTTAAATTTTAACTAAGCTTTGATGTTACTTGTAAGAAAAATATACTAGCTTTGATACTACCTGGTGAAGAAAATAATGGAAAAACATTATAACAACAAGATTGATAAAATTATAATAACGTAAAAAGACAAAATATTTAGTATTAGCTGAATTCAATTTGTTTTGAAGTTTGACATATAAAATAGTAAATAAATGACTTATATACCCTTAAATATAATTCTAACTTTTTACAAAAAAAAAAACTTAAAATCTAATAATAATTAAAAAAAAACTAAAATAATTTTAATGAAAAGAAAGATCTTGGAAGCAAAGTAATTGGAAGCAAATATGATTTGTAAGGTAGATGCTAATACGAGTTCTTTGCGATTTTTGAAAAGTGACCCAAATTAGGGATTTTGTTCAAATTTGACATATTTTCTGAAAAATTTTGATATCATGAAACTCTATTATTAAATTAATTTATAAGTTATGATGAATTTAATTTGATATTAAAGTACTCCTAATTTTCTCTCCATTTTTTTGAGTTTCCATAGGTTACTTCATATGCATATATATATATATATATATATATATATAATAATGAGAGGAGGGAGTCACTAACTTGTTCNTAATAATGAGAGGAGGGAGTCCCTAACTTGTTCCATTGTGGTGCTATTGCTTAAGGTTAGAAGGCTCATTCTCCATCCATCAATCTTCTCTTCAGTTCTTGCTATGACTGAAGGTTAGTCATTTTCTGAGCCATTTTTCCTATACCTAGCATGTTATTCGGGTTTGATTTGATTCATGTTGTGTTTATTTGTTTTTTTATGAATCTACTCGTATGCATGGAGTGTTTCATAAATAAATAAAATTTGTGTTGCCAATAAGGTTTGAACCATGACCTCTTTAAAGAAGTTATGTCTTTCAACCAATTTAGCTTTGTTAATTTTGTGCTCATTTGAATTCTGATTTGGCCCTTTTAGTTGTTAGATTGTTGGCAGGTTTCGGCCTATTTGGTGTGCCTCATGGGTTATTGGGCTTGTATAAAGTTTTATTATTAAGGTCCATGATTTATGTTTTAGCATAATATATTATTTAAGATATGCTATCTTTTTGTATGACATAAGCCATGTTTGCCCAGTTTGGTTAGGTGTCACGATCCTAGAGGACCATAAATCGAATGGCCAAACATTAACCTTCTACCAAGTTAGTGCTCCATCTCAGTAAGCTTCAAGCTGAAAACCTCTTAGAGTGATCTCAATACCCGTTAATTCAGGCACTAAAAATGTCCTTCAATGAACGTGAATTACGGTTCATGGAACCCTTTGCCACCTACTAAGGTTTCTTATTTCGATTGACTGATATATCATCCTAATTGTCCACTATTTTGTTGACTAATATATCATCCTAACTGTACGTTGTCTTCGGCAACTTTGTTTAGTAGGTGAGAGAATCGGATCTTAGTTGTTCACATCTTGGAAGAGATGCTCTCTAATCTTAGTAGGATGTTGTTCACCCCTGGAGCACGGTATATGATAGTTTATTGATATTGAAAACTCAATTGAACAGAGAGAATGTTTAAAATATTTCTTACTACAATATGTCCTCAACATTAACATTACTTATATGCCATATTCCTTCAGCAATGAATTTTATTAGTTGTGACAACAATTTCTTAGCAAGTTTTCAATAAATATACCAAACAAGTATTCAAATGGTAAGTATCAAACAATTACTTATTTATAACATGTGTTTACACATGTTATGATAACCTAAAAAGATATCGTATATAATATTTCAAAACATTATAATTATAAAAACTCATAAGATTCGTCTATCTCAAGATAAGATTTTTGATTGGACAGAGATACGGTTGTTTGACCATTTTGAACGATTCTTGTATCTATGTTTCCAAAAATAAAATGGGAGATAAGGTGTGGAAATGAGACTTCCTCATAATACAAGGTTAGAGAGAGGGATGACAGTAGTTGACCCTCCTGGCCCGAAGCCAACCCTCATTAATTTGATATTTATGATTAGATTTAAAGTTGTTAATATAGATTCATTAAATAGTAGTTCTATTCAAGCCCACTTCTCAATTCTTTAGAACCCATTTTTAGCTTTAACCCATTAAAAAATTTTAAATTGATATTATTTTCTTATTAAACAATATTTAATTCCCAAGTTTACTTTTTATTATATAACATTACCTTTAAACAGTATTTGGCTTTTAAATAAATATTAAATATAATAATATCTCCTCATTTCAGTTTAACTTAATTGCATATTGATTTAGTTTAGCCATTGATTCCTCGAATCTCAGGCTTCGGAAAAATCTTACATTGCTTTTTGAAGTCTTATCACATTAGCTTAGGTATTTGGTTTTTTCTCTTGGGGTTTTGTGTTAACTTGCTGTAGGAAATAATCATGGTAAACAAATGAAACCCATTCTCGTAAAGCAACTCGGAATATTTCAGGGAATTTTTTCCCATTTAAGCTCGGGGTGATAACTTGTGTTTCATGTAAAACAATTGAGCCTCAATTGCTCTACCCCAACCCAAACTGAAAGGGGCCTAATATAGATTTGTGTATTTACCCCTATAGATTTGTGAAGGACATAGCCTAGATAGATTTGCTCATAATGAACAAGCCATGATCGGCGTCCGAGAAACTGCTGCATCCAAAATGGTCCTGAAATCCAGCTTTAATGTCCTGCATGCTAACAAGAGAAAGTTACTTTTTAACTCTCATATTGAAGTATTAGTAATGTTGTCCAGTCCTCTCCCTGTATAACTTTTGATTTTCTTTCATTCTGAATTACATTAAAGAGTGTTAAAAGAAAGATCTTTCATAACATGCTCGCAATGATGTTCGGAGTGGAAAAACTTGATGAGAAAGTTTATTTGATCAAATTCATTTTCCACCTTGTATCAAACAACCACATGTACGTTAAGATTATATCACATGGACCTACCAATATTGAACAATTAAGAAATTACTTCAGCCAACTTGCAATATATTCAATTAATTATGAAATAGTTCAATTTATTAATGCTCAAAACATGATCTTATATGTATGCTCCTTTCAATGAAACGAGGTGTTTAATGGCCCACATAAGTTGGACTTTTCTTTGAGATATTTGTTCATGTTAATTATATAGCGAAATGACCACATCAGTCTTTTGCTTTTTCCAAATTGATTAACAGGCACCAGCATGCACTAGCTATAGTAATGGTGCATGATATCAAATCAATAACGACTGCAACAACTTTGTTTTTCAAAAGTTTTCTGGGTAATATTCCTTGAAGGTGCAGCATATTCCTTGAATGAACCTCTTTATGCGAATTTGCCTTGACTACTGAAGAGGTCTTTCTGAAGCATTATCCCTCCAATAAGGAAGCTAAAAAGTCAAGTACTGATATTGAATTTGCATTCATTCCTTAAGTTTCCTTTGGATTAGTGCATTAGGTCTTTATTTTACTGAAAGTTTAGGATTTGCATGCACAATTCAATGATTTAAAACTGCAGAAATGAGGTTGATTAGAAAATTAAGGGTTAAAGTGCCATGGGCATAGTACTATAAATTCTTGGGTTTTTGTTCTTATCGGATAGTTCAAGCTTTTAGACTAAATAGTAACCTAACAAGGCATCAAAACATAAGATCTTAAACTTGAAAAATATCAATTCTATTTTATCATTATCTAGATATGAGTTTGAAAGCTTAATCTTTTGGACATCTATTGTAACGAAAGACTTACAAATAGTAATCAACTTTTAAATTAGCCTATTAGAAACAAATAACACATCAAGTCGTCACTCAATCACCGAGATATATCATGCAACATCATGAAAAGACCTCTATTTTGGCATTTTACTTGTAGATACCACACGAAGCATGCCACATATCAATATTGGATTACACTAATCACATGGTGGGTCTAACGGGAGGCTTGAATTGTAGCTAGCTAGCTCTCTTTCTGTCGGCATGCACATAAAAAGCTCATTAAAGCATCTACAAACAGAAGAAAATATATTGGTTCTGAATATATGACAAAGAAGGAGAGAGATGAAGCATGAATTTGCTTCAACGAGAAAAATGTGTTTATCTTCTTATAGACAAGCCTTAGCGGCTACTACCATCCCATATTCGCATCCATAATGAATATATATACGCAAGATAGTTTCTAAGCTGGGATTCATTGTTACCCTACT
>JANKKB010028213.1:0-13603 GCA_026225775.1 Bursera palmeri | reverse complement strand
TAAAGCATGTTTTTGTGGAGGAACCTAAGAGTGTTTAAATGTAGTAATTCCCGTCTTGTGTTATGATATGATAATACTGGACCTCAAATGTATATTTGTCAGGCATGGTCTAATCTACTGGAAATTAATGCATTCTAATAGGAACTGTATTATTAGTTAGAAATATGATATCATTGTACAAGCACCAATTCCTGTATATATGTACATTCCAAAATACCTATATTTTATATTGAGCAAAAACCATGGGATAGCAAACCATTGATTATAGATGATGAGATAAAGAGCATGGAATAATCTGGAGAATAAAATTTAAATTGGCAACATAAAAGGCTAAAGCTCTTATCCGATGGAATATGAAATCATTGTATACCAATCTTGCTTGGATGAAGAGTGATCAAACTTTACTTTATTAATCAGATTCTCTGCCCCACATATATATATATTTTCCTTTTACCCTTTTCTTATCCTTGTGGGCCATTTCTGTATCAAGTGTTGTCAAACTTTGGGCAAAAAAGCTAGATGAATGTGATTAATCATGTCATTCTCACTCATTTAGGTATGGACGGTGCTAACTTATACGCAAGAGAATTCATCACTCATCCAACTTTTCTTCATAATGATAGATGCCTCCTGGGAAGGTTCAATACAGAGTAAAACACAAGGAAAATCATAGACGATAAACACTAGCAACTTTTTGCTAGATTAGCCCATCTAAAAAGTGCTGTGTTGCCACTAATGACAGTGCACCTCTAGCGGCAAGTCTTCAATCTGCTTCTAGTTGTGACACGTATGACTGGTTACTGATGGCAAAGTTGAAGGGTCCGATAATAATGTGAGGAATTTGGGAATTTACCTCGTGCAAATAGTGAAGTGAAATCTAATATCATTGACAATGACGCATGCTAGTGGGAATTGATTCTTGAAAGCATGTCTTTATATTTTCTTTGAACTATATTTCTCACGGTGCTTTTCTTGCTTCTTGTTATGTAAACTCTCTCTTGGGTATTCTTTCTATACAATTAATGCTACATGGGAAGCTTGCAATGAAGACTTTTAAAATACAGAGCTTGAAGAGGATTCAGTTCTTTATATGGGGGAAGAAAATGGCAAACAGAGAGTCTGCAGTCACACTTATCAGTGTTCAGAAAAGAGTACCGACTGGTTGTCACCATAAATTATATGCTTTTAGGGGGTTCTGGAAATTGAAGTCGATGTGGAAGCAAGCTCTGGGTTGGCAAAGGATCAGTATACAGTATAGCTATGATATCCACAGTTATTCTCTGAACTTCGATGATGGTTTTCTCCATGATCATCTTTTGTCGAATGCTTCTTAATTACATTTTGTTTCACCTTTAGCAATAAGTCTCTGATCATTCTCTTTTGCTTCAGGGCCATTTGATTTGAGGCATGTAGATAGATAGCCTTTTTCCTTGTTTCCTTTCATGAATTACATGAATCCACAGTGGCTATAAGTATTGTATTAAAACTAATATATTTGCAGCCTATTTTAGTTGTCTTTGTTCCTAATCCTACCATGTCTTTCACTCAAGCAGCTGGATAATGTATTTGCAATATTCTTTTTTTTTTCTTTTTCTTTTTGGGGGGAGGCCACATATCTATTCGTGCTTCTGCTAGCATTGACAGTGCTTATTGTTGGGATTATAATGGTGGCTATCCTTTCAGTAATTATGCCAAGACAGAATTTTTTTTTTTTTTACATCTTATCTATTTTTTTGCAAAAATATTTGAGAAAACGATACAGTGTTGTCATCTCCGGTCTGTTCCTCATAATTCTTTTTTTTTTCTCCTAAAGTTCTTCAATTATCTTTGGAAGGATTTGCTAGAATATTGGTTCCTATTTTTTATTTTTATTTTAAATTATAGCTCAGCAGGCACATGGTATAAGCCCTTTACGGAATACGAAGAAGTGATGAGATTTTCAGGTTTTTTTTTTTTTTTTTAATAAATAAAAATACCTTTTCATTGTAGTACTTACCATTAAGTTTGATATAAGCAAAGGGCAAGGAATTCTCTTTGAAACCCCTTAATTTGTGTTAGTTTGTCAGGTACTCTTTCTACTGTGTATAAGATGACTTGCAGTTGGCATCCCTTGGGGGCCCTGGAGTGCCCTCCATCAATGGCTTTATTTTTTTGTCGACACAAAAACATACAAGCCATTGATTCTTGCTTGCAGGGTTCCACCCACCGAAACTTAATCTATATATTTATTTAAAAATTCTAAATTCATAGATGATTCAGATCACTTTGGACCTTCGGGCACTGATAATAAGAACCTCAAAAATTGATCAAAGAAGTGAAAATTGTTGGCTCAACAACATCAGACGTCTCTTAGCCATTAACGTATCGATCAAGTAGGATTCTATGTCCCACTTCTTACCCCTGAAATGCCTCCATTTCTACCGTATTAATACAGGCCATCCTGATATTCAACTACTTTTGGTTTTGGATTAGCAAGAATACATGCATGGTTTTCAAACTTCACCGTTTTGTGTCCTTTGATCCATTTTCAAGACAACAATAACAAAGAAACTTGCCCAAAAAAGTTGAAGGTGAAAATATATATGTTCAACCCGTGTTTGGTGGCGAGATTGGTGGGGCTAAAATTTGAAATCATGAACCTAAAAGAATTGGTTTCCAACATCAGCATGGAATATTTAGCTGTCCACGGTTTTGCTCATAAAAAAATTTAATCTTCATAGTACAGACCAAAGAGTATCTATCTAAATTCTCTGTCAAACAAAAGTCTAGTACCAACCCATGTTTTGGATTATGCCTCACATGAGAGCTTTAATACTTACCTCAACTCATCATATCAATATGGGACAACATGATGATGAGTTGTGAAGCACAATTTACTCTTTTGTCTTCATATTCATGAATAATCATTCAATCGAGACTTGATTTACTACTCATCCATTTTATTAAATCAACCCATGTGATGCACCAGGAGCTCATAATTCAGGCCATCAGACCATGCCCCGCCACCAGCCCATGTGACCCTTTAATCTTTATTTTCCAATCTCAAGCTCCTCCCACTCTCACCACCCCCCTCTCTCTCTCTCTCTGTGCGTCTGCAAATGGCTATTGGGAACTTGATCCTGTTCACACTAGCATTCACAAGCCTCTTCATTGGCTTAGCACTTGCAGACTGGAACATTTTGAATCAAAGAAGGAAAAATAATGTGGTGGGACAGAATGGAGCTAGCTTGAAAAACTATTGTGAAAGTTGGAGGATCAATGTTGAGCTTAACAACATAAGGGAGTTTGAAGTAGTGCCACAAGAATGCATAGATTATATAAAGAAATACATGACATCCTCTCAATACAAGGCTGACTCCGAGAGAGCCATCGAGGAGGTGGTACTCTACTTGAGTAGTTGTTGCACTTTGGAAGGTGATGGTAAAGATGCATGGATATTTGATGTTGATGACACACTTCTTTCCACTATTCCTTACTTCAAGAAACATGGTTTTGGGTAAGTTTATTATCTTCAGATCCCTCTTGCTTTCACTAATGTACTTTGATATTCTTTAGATTGCAGCTTAACTAGTCTATTATGTTTTGATATAAATGCTGTGGTGAGCCCATGTGTTGCCAAGTATGGTTATCTTGTCTGTAGATCACAGTCCCGATGCTTTCACTAGGGTTTTCTCAGCTAAATTTCTAGGCTAGTATATCATTAGACCAACAATTATACTCTTTACTTTTCAAGCTATTGATCTTTAATTTAGGTGATTCAAAAAATGTTAGATACTATAAGTTTTGAGAAACAATTGGAATACTATCTCATCTATATTATTCTAAGGTAGTATTTTATATATAAACTTTACTTTATATAATATCTTTCAAGATCTAGATAATTTTATTATGAAAATTATTTTAATACGAAGTTTAATTATTTTTAATTATTAATTATAATAGTAAATAAGATTTATAGAGATTTCAACAGTTTAGATCACCATTGTNTTGGAATACTATCTCATCTATATTATTCTAAGGTAGTATTTTATATATAAACTTTACTTTATATAATATCTTTCAAGATATAGATAATTTTATTATGAAAATTATTTTAATAGGAAGTTTAATTATTTTTAATTATTAATTATAATAGTAAATAAGATTTATAGAGATTTCAACAGTTTAGATCACCATTGTTTTATTACTCTCAGGTTGGAAATAAACTTTTAGGATTATATGTGTTTTTATATTTAAGAAAAGAAATAACCATTTTCAGATTAGAAATTGAAGAATTCCTAAAAGCTTTTTTATACTCAGGGAAGTGGACCCATTTTAACTGTCTATTTATCTTCTGGCACAAGCCCAAGAATCCAATGACTCAAACCCATTTAACCATTTTATCACCCTAAGAAGCCCAATGTCCAGTGCCAGTTGGTGAATACACTTGGAAGTGGACAACATGGGAAATTGCGAATAGATATAAACACCAACCAAAAATGATCTAGTAATTTATGTAAAAACATTGAAGGTAAAATCTTGAACAAAACAAATACTGAACTGATATCTGATAACACATGTTCAATGAAATTTGCTAAAATGCAGCGCCATTGTTGCATGAAACTTGAAATTTTTTTTTTCACGGTTGTAAATGCGCCTTTGTTTGAATTCTGATTCAATCAGGGGAGAGAAGCTGAATTCAAGCTCTTTGGAAGCATGGATGAAAGAGAGTAAGGCTCCAGCTCTTGAGCACTCTCTCAAGCTCTACCATGACATCAAAGATAGAGGGGTTAAGATTTTCCTAGTCTCTTCAAGAAAGGAACCTGTAAGATCTCACACTGTTGACAACCTTATCAAAGTTGGATACCATGGATGGACTGGTCTTGAATTAAGGTATGTCTAGTCTTCATATTTGTCAAAACAATGTGTCCTGGATTTCTCATTTCCTGCTTTCTCAGGAACTTGACAACAAAATGCATAACAGTAATCAAACAATCTTGTTGCTTCATATCTAATTTTAACTCTTAACTGTTTATAAATTCAGGGGTCTTGATGATGAGTTCATGAAAGTGCAACAATACAAGTCTCAGGTGAGGAAAAAATTGACTGATGAAGGGTACCGCATCTGGGGCATCATTGGAGACCAGTGGAGCAGTCTTGAGGGACGCCCCAGTGCAAAAAGAACTTTCAAGCTACCCAATTCAATGTACTATTTATCCTAAAATTCAAGCGTCCATATTGCATTTCATTTGCCGCCTTATTGCATGATATTGAACACTGGCTTTTATTTTGGATTGTTGTTAAGAAATATAAAAGTGTCTAATCTAAGTTTTGATGTAATGATCTCTAAATAAAACTTTAGTTGAAGATTATTTATTTGGTCATTAACATAACTTTTAACTAACATTGATATTGTGCTCTTATCTTGGCGAGGTACCACTGTTTGCTTTTTTCTAGAATGCAAGTGGATCAAAGAACCATCTTGTTAAAGCAGAATAATGCCACAGCTGCACAATGAAATTGGAAAACCTCATATGCTCGACCTTGTATAGTTGATCTACCAGTTTCCCACTAACACAGAAGCCTCATAAATCAAAATTTCTGGCAACAGTTAAGCTAAAGATTCCAGCCTTAGGTATCCATAAAAAGTAGATATGCTTTTTACAAAGAATACATAGTTTATTCTCCTAGTGTGTGTGGGAATTGGGATAGCTTCTTCTTGCGCTAGAAGCTTTATTTTCCACTAGGAATAAGGCGTCGCATCTTGCGTGATATTATCAGAGGAACATTACGTTAGTGTAGCATTTGTGGAGAATGAATCAGGTAGAGAAACGGTTTTTGATACCTCCAAAATTTTCACAGTAATCCACATAAAATGTGGCATATAGAAAGCTGGTTTGTGTTGCTGATCCCAACTTGCTAGTTCCTAGTCCATTCATGAAAAATAGCAAAGCATGCGTGCAGTTAAGTGACAAGATGTAGAACCGTATAATCCCTGGGTTTGGCTTAACTTTTTCTATGCAAAAACGGAACTTGGTAGTGTGGTGTGATTGACTCTCTTGTGGGAGACAAAATCATTAATTTCACCAGCATCGGAGAAGAAAATTTTCTTGTGTTAGGCTATGAAGTGTAGTGTAGATTTGGTCTGACTTGCATTCATCATCAATACGACCTTTGTAGATTTCCCTGCCGGTTGCTTCTCATAAAATCTCAAACTTTTGGTTCAAGATTTTTAGAAGATTTGGAAACAAGAAACATAAGTTGAGGAAAGTATATATATATATATATATATTTTAAGGAAGATTTAGAGAAATAGTGAGATTTTAAAAATATAAATATCTTATTCTAATTGGATATCAAGTATCAAATTTATCATCGTTTATGTAAATATAAACTTAATGCTCAATAATTCAATATATATTTCGATAAACATTTAATATATTTCGAGGCTAATTTATAGGATTCATTCTTTGTACCCTCAAAAATATAAAACGGTTAATCGCTAGATTTTATATAAGAGGATAGTAAAATAGGTGAAACTGTCAATTAGGTGCAGGCCTACTTCAACTTGCAGGTCAGATTTTAATTTGTTCTTCAAAAATTTGTTTTTTGTTTAATCCAATTTTTTTACAAAGTATTACCATATCATGTAATCTTTCAATCAGATCTGTTTTAAACATGGTTCATTTCATATGGAGGATGACAAATGTGGATGCCACGTTTGATGACGTGGCACTTTGCTATTGGTTGATGCATATGAATCTCATGCGCATATGTCTTTTCTCTTCCATTTTCTATCATCTTTTGTTTGTCCGTATTGGATAATTAAGATTTGAGAGAAGTTATGGAAATAATAATAATGATAAAAGCCAGACATTAAAATAAATAAATAAATAAATAAAATGTATTTGACTGACCATATTGGCTTTCAGGCAAACCGAAGGAACATTTCTCTAATCCTGAGGGAGATGGGTAGCCCACGTGCACCCAACCAGATATTTCATCACCCACCAATAGCACTGGTCCCCCAACAGATTACATGCAGTATTCCATCCATGTTCCACAGATTTGACTCCACGCGCTCAATTGGACGCGTGGACCAATCCTGTTCCTTGATCAGACAGAGGCCCAAAAGGCCAAAGAGGGAAAAAGAGCGAGCGCACTCGCCATCGTTCTTTCATTTGACACCGGCGGTGACTCAATTTACATCAACCGCCTGTCTTCCCAGATAATTCTCCATCGTTTTTGTACCTGGGTTTTGATTCGATTCGTTTAATGATTCAATTTCTTGAGGTTTCTGCCAAGTTTTTGGTAAGAATTCCATCTGCCCATTCAGCAAATTTGCAGAAATTTTCATTTTTTGAAGTGGAATTTGAATTTTTATTGCTTCTGGTGAAATACCTGTTTGAGGTTCTGCTTTTATTTTTTTTTAATCTTTACTGGGTTCTAAATAGAACTGTGTTATCTCTATTTTGTTATTGTTTCTGCTTTTTTATTTATTTATTTATAACTTTCGCATGGTCAGTTGTCCCTTTTTTTAATTTTGAATTCTTGTTTGAAGTAATGGGTGCTGGTCAATTATCTTTAAGCTTAGTTTTGTTTGTTTTGTTATATTTATTTTGGTGTTTTTAATAAGTTCTTATGAATTGTTGAAGTAAGTAGAGTGAAGAAAAATGAAAGTTGTTGAGTACCCCAAGTATAATGATGTTATAATTTAGCTGAAGTTTTGGCTCTAAACGAGGTAAACTTTTTTATTTTAATTTAGAGACCATTCCTTATATAAATATATATACTTCAAATGAGCATCTGTAAGGATTAATTCACTATGGTATTGAATTTGATCATATACTTGAAGCTCTGGTCTTGTTTGGTTGATGATTTTATGGCTCTACTGCATATTTGAGAAAAGCATGTTCTTGAAATGTCAATAAATTATCATGTTTCTCATGTGTAAATTCTTTACGAGTGGGACATAACAGCACAATATTTACTTGTTAATAGTAAAAATGTGCTACTGCAATGAGAGGAGGTAAAACAGATTATGTGGACACTCTGTTTTCTTGATTTTTCTACTGATGGAAAGAATGGAACCCAGTAGAAAAACCTTGAACTTCTAGAAACCATGAGTGACTGTAATTGTAGTACTAAGGTGAGTGCGATGGTGCCCTTTATCAATAAAATTGTTGGTTGTGGATAACCTTCGTGGCCGTATTACTTGACGGTTTTTCACAGGATTAGCTGGTGTTAGTTGCTATAATTTCTGATGTTAATTAACTTGTCCCATCATTTTCTTAATTTAAAGCTCTTAGAAACTGGATGAAAATATATGACTTTGGGCATGAAGATGTATTAATTTTTTATCCTTTAATCCTTGTGTTACTGTTTAGAGTTTGGTAATTATCAGAACCTTGATGGTTTAAGTTCATAATTTATGTCATTGTGATGACTGTATTTTGTTAATGACGAGCTATTTTCTTGAATAATTATTGTTGAGTTATGGAGGATATACCAATCATTATTACATTTGATCTGATATGTCAGGACTATCTTCTGCTCTTTTATGTTGACTCCTTACTCCCAAAGATGTATATTTAAATTTTTTATGGTGGGGTTAGATAGAAAAGGAATGGGTTTGCTGTTCGAAGAGATTCTGGATTGCTTTCTGGATCTTGGCCACAGTGAAATCAGCCTCATGGAAGTTAGGGACTGATCCATATTTTTGAGACTCGGCCTTATATGTTGTTTTATGTGTTTGCAATAGTGAAAATTTTTGGCCCAAGTTTTGGATTGGTATCTGAAGGCTATTTCTTTCATTCAGACTTAACCTTGGACTTCTATCTGTGCATGTATGTTTTTTTCTGACTTGTTGAAGCTTCTCATTGACTTTTCCCTTACATACAACTTTAATAGAGCATTCCCTGTTGGTCCCTGTTCGTTATTGATTTATTTTTACGATAAACAGGTAGAAGTGCATGAACTTTTTTCTTGGCACTCTATTTGAAGCTATTGAGTAGGGTTGGATCAGGAGGCTTTTACTTGGTGAGAATTGCCATGATATGTTAAGTGCAAATGCAAGATCTAAGATATCAACTGACTAGATAACAGCATTCATTTATTTTGATTTAAGGATAATAATGGAGGCACGCCCTTTATCCATTCAGAGGTCAGGTGCAAGGCAGCTCAATAATCTGGGGGTGTCTGGAACAATGTCGTCATCTTTACCAGTCCTTCCAATCCCTTTGGAAGAGACATATCCCAAGTTGCCTGATTCACAACAGGCCTCTGTGGAGAGGGAACTTAGGACAATGCCTTTGGCCCACTCACCTCAGTTATCCTCGAACAGTGGAGTAGTTGGTCACATATTCTCATCATCGTCTGGATTTTCGAGTGATCTTCATTATTCATCTGCATCATCCCAAGAAAAGCATCCAAGGAATACTCCTTTCATTTCTCAGTCATCAACTAATGCTGCAACCTTGCAACTACCACAATCTCCCCTTTCGGGGTTGCCTCAGTCAACAACATCCAGTCACTACAACAAAGAGAGCAGTTCTTCCTGGTGTCCCGATTCACTGCCGCGTTATCTTAATTTTCCTGCAAACACTACTGTCCACAATAGTCAAATAGAAAGCAGTACTTGTAGTGGTGCTATGTCATCAGAGGACTTCAGTAAACGAAATGATTGGCAGGAATGGGCGGACCAGCTAATTACCGATGAGGATGCCTTAGCTTCTAATTGGAATGAGCTTCTTGTTGACACCAATATGAGAGACCTGGAACCAAAGGTTTGAACCCTCTTCTATGTAGTGATTGGGATACTCTTGCAATTCCTAGTGTTTTTGTGTTTCATTTTATCATTTTGTTGCTTCAGATGCCATACCAGGTTTCTAAACCACATACAAGTATATCAGCACAACAAACCCTAGTTCATCAGCAGCTTCCTGCGTCATCTGGAGAAATTCACACCGCTGTTACTCCCTCTTCTGCAGCAAATACGGCCCCAGCCAAGCCACGCATGCGCTGGACACCAGAACTTCATGAGGCCTTTGTGGAGGCTGTAAACCAACTTGGTGGTAGTGAAAGTGTGTCACTTCCCTTGTCTCTAGAGTTTTCTTAAACTATAAGGTTATGCTTCAACTGATTCATTTTCCTTTTAAATTAACAGGAGCTACTCCTAAGGGTGTTTTGAAGCGCATGAAAGTTGAGGGCTTGACTATTTACCATGTGAAAAGCCACTTGCAGGTATAAACACTTCCTTTTCCAGAGATCATTTTTCTGTACAATCAATTTTTGGCTTCTATCACCTTGTTTTCCTGTGCATTCATGCAATCCCTGCTTGTGCTTGTATATGTTTATGTGTTTGTGTGTGTGTCTATAAGCATGCACTTACTTTTTTTTTTTTTAATTGGCAATATTGCTCCTTGAACTGCAGAAATATAGGACGGCCAGGTACAGACCTGAATCATCGGAAGGTATCCAACAGTAGCCTCCGACTTTCACATTTTCTCTTTTTGATTTGTTAAATTTCTTGCTTTTTTTCTACTTCTCTAATCTGCTTCTTCACAGTTGTGCGTGCACACACACACACATTTATGATATAGATAATAGTTGGGGCTACGCAATTGCTGGGCGGCTGAGCTGTGTTGAGTTTGCATTTTAATCCTGTGTTTCCTTTTGTGGAAAATTGAGTCAAACATGGATATTTGTACTTGGACAAGAGATGTGTATCACTGCTGTGATTATCTCTTGAATTCTACCGGACATATATTGCCAAACCTTCTGTGTATACCTTGTATTCAGTTGGAGATACTCATTGTAGAGAGATGATTAATAGAATCCATTCTCATGTGAAAGAGAGAGATTATCTGGTTTTGGTGGGTTTATGAATCTCGTAGGGTTTCAAAGTTATGTATCTGTATAGGGTGGGTCAGGGATTTCTCAGATAAGATCATTTTCATCTTAATCTTTGTCAGTTTCAGCTGTTCTATGAACCATAGTACCTTGGATGCTCAAACTCTGCTGTAAAAAGTAGATCAGTTATTGTTTATCAAAACTTATTTTCTTTCTTCCTGGGTTTATGCGAAATGGTGCAATTTATTTATTTACTTAATTATTTTTGTTACAGATATGTTGATATCTCATACCATGTGTGGTTCATGACATGTGCGTGGATATTGTATTAGGAAAAATATGGTTCAAATAATTTGATGTTCTCTGTTGCTGCAGGATCGTCAGAGAAACGATTGACTCCTCTTGAGGAAATATCTTCTCTTGACTTAAAAACGTAAGTCGTTACTCACTAATATATGGAAGATTTTTATCAGTGTCATGTGACACATTGATTTGTTATTGGCTTGTTTTTAAGTTATATCAAGTAATAGTTGTTTAAGGAATCTGCAAAAACACGGGCCTAAACAAAATGCACAGCCAAAACTGAGTATTTATTTCAAAGGGTCCACATCAGGGTAACCACTAACCAGGACTACACTTTCATTGGTTCTAGCTTCTTTACAAGGGTTCTGTATAATTGCTTCAATATATATGTTTCTTGATTATTCTAGTTGTTTACCATTTAGTTTTATTTTGGTAACAGGGGTATTGAGATCACTGAAGCTCTGCGGTTACAGATGGAAGTTCAAAAGCGGTTGCATGAACAGCTTGAGGTATAAATCTGTTCCTCCGGAAGGGGTCTAATTTTTAGTTTGAATGGTGGTTTGGGGTCTGTACTTTTTAGGTCTAGAAGCCTGTTTGATTGGTTTGTCTTCAATCCTGTCGTTGTTCTCTGGACTTCAGATATAAAACGTTCTCTGCATAATTGGAATAGCAGAGATGGTAACAAATTCCTTCTGTTCTCTCAATTGTTGCTGGCATTTTATCTGGTTATGCCTATCAAGATCGCTGGCTGTATCCATCACTATGTGGTGCAGATGGATATTTTAACTTTATGGATAATATTTGTTGCAAGATTAACTATTTCTCTTCTCTGCAGATTCAAAGAAATTTACAGCTTCGGATAGAAGAACAAGGAAGGTACCTGCAGATGATGTTTGAGAAGCAGAAGTCGGGCATTGACAAGATTAAGCCATCTTCGTCAAATTTGGAGAATCCTTCTTCTCCACCTTTAGATGCGGTCAAAGATACTAATGCAAAAAGCGCATTAGAAGGCTCCCAGGTGGACCATGGGAAGAAAGAAACCGATGCAGTTAATGCCAAACCTACATTGGAAGAAAGTTCTCAGGAGGTTGGCGAGAAGCAAAAGGCTGCTCAAACAGAAACTCCTGATAATTCTGAGCCAAATGTTTGCGGGTCAGCTTCTCATCCCTCAAAACGTCCAAGAACAGATGAGAAAGACAGCAGCATAAAGTAACAAAGGCAATACTCATGCAACGGAAGATTTTTATTTTGAGTAAGATGGAGTCAGTTAGCTAACTTATGCGATGGATAAAGCTTTTTAAAGTTTGAAGTCCTTCCTCTTCCTTTTCTCTGTACGCCCATGTGGGCAAATTTCTTGTGCACTCTTTTGTTTAGTCGATGAACAATGTTGGTAAAAAGTTGAGCATGATTATAAGGCTTCAACCCCCTTTCCTGTCCACTACTTAAGCAAGCATGAAACCTTAGTGATAAGCACAGGTAATTAAAAAAATGCTCAGAGAAATTGCTTAACCGAAGAATCCCACCATGCTGAGTATAATTTCATTGTTAATAATGGTGTTTAAACTTTTCCAATTCCAAGAAGAAAAGCATAGTTGACCCTTATTATATTTTTATGTTTTTATCTTAGACCTTATGCAAATCTGAATCATGTAACAAAATTGCTCCAAAATTTTATTTTAGCTTTCATGCAGACATGCAAAAATAGAAAATTACAATAAACCCCTAATTAAATTTAAAGAAACACTTAACCCCATATTTTTATTAAACTAACATTTACCCCCTAAATACCTCTAAAAAATTAATACTTACCCCCCAAATATTTGGGGAGTAAGTGTTAGTTTTGAGAAAATAGTGGTAATTTTTTAGGGGATAAGTATTAGTTCAGTAAAAGTGTGGAGTTAAGTGTTTTCTTAAAATCTAATTGGGGGTCAGAGTAAATTCCCCCATGCAAAAAGGGTTGGGTTTGCGCGATCATTGTATGGCTAGCGTGAAATTGTACAACACAAGCATAGAAACGGATTCGAAAATTGTAGTAGCATGATAGGACATGAGTTGGGTTGGGTTGGGTTGGGTTGGTTGTGCTTGAAATTTGACACCTGTTGGTATGAAACACAGTGGAGTAATGTTATATATACAATTATTTCACACACTCTAAATCATACAAACTGAGATATTCCATGCAATCTAAGTCATATAATTCGATGTGGTAGTTATCTTTGAGTAAATAAAAATAAAAATCAAACTAAACAGATATTATCCATCCAATAAGATTATGAAACATTAAATTGTATGATTGATAGATGAAATAGTTATAGGGTGGGGTTATTTGCAACCAAAAAACAATTGAAACACCCAAATTCTATATACGATCACTAATTAAAAAATGATTGATAATTATTTACTCATTCTTAAAATAGAAAGTTTCCTCCCAAACTCTTTCAATCTCAAACATTTGGATTCAATAATTTGT
>JANKKB010028212.1:0-13601 GCA_026225775.1 Bursera palmeri | reverse complement strand
ACGCTACCATCTTCAAGGTTGCGCAACGAGCAAGTGAGGAGAGAGTAGCAAGCGAGGGCTCGAAGCATGCGGTCTATTAAGGAAGCGGCATCTGCGTTCTTTGTAGGAAGCTTGGAAGCAACCTCAAAGGAAGAGACATGTGCAGCTGGACCTGCAGCAATTATATCAAACAAGTCAAGCTGAAGCGCAGCGTTCAAGACATTAGCGAAGGTGCCAACGCTGCACAAGTACGTTGCTTGAGCAAATGCTTCATCCTCTTCGAGAGTATCAATTTTGCTGCTGGGATCCATTTCTGAATCACTGCAGGCTGCCTTGCATGCCTAGCTAGCTTGCTTCCCTTGCATATATATAGATGATGACAACGATATTTATGAAGATAAAGTATATATTCTACCTAACATGTAACGTGATTGATGTCAAATATATTTGGGTTGTTTAATTTCAACAAAATTTATATAGAAAGGAAACGTGATAACACATCTATTATGGATCAAATGGGAGCTGCCCCTTGCCAACTTTCCGTTCAACTTCGCAACCAACAAAATATTTTTTGAGCAGCCGTGAAAGACAGCTGATCTGATATCTGTGCGTATTGAAATGCCATATCTTATCCTCCGTTATAATTAGCCGTGCTAGAATGAGTTTGTATAGTGTCGGTTAGACACGTTATGTTACCTATTAATTTATTTGGTTTAATTTTGAAATTTGAGTCTGTACTACCTGTATTCAATTCACTCAACAAGTTTGTTGTTATAAAGTGTTATAAATATAAATATATTTCAAAAGTGGAAAAGATAATATATAAAGTGGAGCAAAGCTGAATAGAGCTATAGGATGAGTAATTAATTAATTATATACAAAGTGGAGCGAAATAGAATAGAACTGTATGAGCACATTAGAATATTTATTTAGAAAAAATTAAAAAAATTTTAAATTTACATTATTTTTAATGATATTATTTAAGGTTTTTGGGAAAGTGGCCAAAGTGTTTTTAATGAAATTCATGTTGAAATTAACAAATATATTAATACTAATAATCGTTGGCAGTAGGGATCTTATATGAGATTTTCAAGACTACAGGTGACTGACTGAAATGTGGATCCAAGAAACCTTAGGGCAGCTCCGTAGAAAATAATAAATAACTACAATCAAACGGTGGGTTGGAGCTGGCCCAGCTGGAGCCCATTTAAGCTTGTCAAGATCGCCCCGCACTCTGGCCCAGTTCGAAGCCCGGCTTCACGAGATTATAAAATGACCTAAAATCCATCGAGGGTTTTAGGGTTTCTGCTTTGACGCAAAACAACCACAGTATCTCCACCAAGATAAGCCATGACTGCTCAGACCCAGGAAGAGCTTTTAGCCGCTCATCTCGAAGAGCAGAAGATCGATGTAACTCGACCTCCTCTCCTCTCTATCTATCTATTCATATATTAATAAGTTATATTATTTTTTAGCATTTCTTAAATTTATTTGTTGATTCAGATTATAGTGTATGATTTGATAAACTATCAGATAATTCTTTCAGTTAATTCATCAGATCTCTTAACGTGAAAGTCCTTTTTTCAAAGATCTCAATAGATTTTCGATTTCTTTTCTTCTTTTTCTTGGTTTCCCTCGTGAAGAAATGAAATGCTTTATAGTGTTGTCGAGTCACGTTTAAGGTAACGAAGGGAGCAATTTTTTAATATGAGTGATTTGTGATTGTGCTTTTATGTTTGTGTTAATTGGTTTTGGTTTCTGAGTGTTATTTTTCGCTTTCTTTTGATAGCCTGATAAGCCTGTGATTGAAGATGAAGATGATGACGATGATGATGAGGATGACGAGGATGACAAGGACGAAGATGAAGCTGAGGGTATGTTGACCGGAAGCACTTGAAAAACCTTATCTTAGATTTGTTTTTAATGCACTGTTTTGTGGTTGCAGAAACAAGTATATTGTGTTATATATTTTAGGATAAGATTAGGAATTGGTGGATAAATGAAATGTGTGTTTGCTTGCTGTGTGCGTGTGTAGAATGACTGCTTTCAGATAACGTACAGGTGTTGCTAATAAGAGTAGCTGTACTATAAACAGCTTAACTGACGGTTTGGCATGACTGTTGCGTTTAAATATAATAAATTACTTGATATTGTTCAGTTGGTGAATTTACTTTTGGGCAGATATGGTTGTATTGTTAATTTTGGAATTATTTGATGTTTAATAATTTGAGAATTTAATTCGTATCTGTAAGGGATGTTTCATCATGAAGTTATGTTACAGAGAATAGAGAAAGGATGAAGTCACTTGTACTTGCCTCTTGCATATATGGTTGCAGTGTAGTAAATGTAGGATATGTGTCTAACCCCAAGTAATAACATGTATTTATTCATATCTTATTTTACTTTGGATTTCTTTTGGTTAATTACGAGGAGTTGACTATTTGTTTGTCCTTGGTCTGTACTACTAATTATCTAGAAGCTAATTTGTGAAGATTATGGTACTAGCCTATTATTGTTAATGTGTTACCATGGAGCCTATCGTGTTCTATTTACTTGTTAATGAGGTGTATGTTTGATTTACAAATAATTTTATTTAATATCGATATGATTTAAGAAGCATGGACCTAGTTGTTTGAAGGAAATATTTTGAGAGTACTATTCAAATGTTTTGAGGAAAAAGAATAGAATGGAAGAAAAGTAAATGCATTTTGTCACTTTAAATCTTTATTAATTTCAATCATTTCCAGTTTTCAAAATGATGAGAGTTTAGCAGCAAGAACATAAGCTAGCTAAATATAGTTTATTTATGTTTTAATCTTTTCTTTCCTTTATTAGCAGGACATCAAGATGGAGATGCAAGTGGTAGGTCAAAGCAAAGCAGAAGTGAAAAGAAGAGTCGGAAAGCAATGTTAAAGCTTGGAATGAAACCTATCCCAGGTGTTAGCCGTGTTACTGTTAAGAAGAGCAAGAATGTTGGTGTCCTTCCACTCTGTTACATAAATACTGTTTGCTTTGCATCTTATTTTGTTATTTTAAATTGTTATGTTTGCTAACATGATGATGCTGACTGCTTGTTTTAGATCTTGTTTGTTATCTCAAAACCGGATGTTTTCAAGAGCCCAACATCAGACACATATGTAATATTTGGGGAAGCAAAGATTGAGGATTTGAGCTCACAACTGCAGACGCAGGCTGCAGAGCAGTTTAAAGCTCCTGATCTCAGTCATGTGATATCCAAACCAGAGTCATCAGCTCCAGCTCAGGATGATGAAGAAGTTGATGACACCGGGGTTGAGCCCAAGGACATTGAGTTGGTGATGACACAAGCAGGAGTTTCCAGGGCAAAGGCTGTGAAGGCACTGAAGGCTGCAGATGGGGACATAGTTTCAGCCATCATGGAACTTACCAACTGAGAAATTTTTTTCAGTTTTCCAGCGCGTGCATGTCTGCTTCGATCAGTTTTTTATATTTTTATTCGAAATTTTGAATTTTTTTTACTTTTCTCATTTTCCTGTGTTGTATTAGTGAATCAACCTGGCTTTAAATCTCTTGATCGTAAATGGAGTCTTTTCTTTTCCCCAGTTTATCATATTTGGAATTCTGTGGTTGCGCATGGATTCGAATCTTTTACCCGAGTGATTTAGGCTAACCTACCGCAGGAAAATTGCCATGAAAAGTTTTGGTTTTAAGTAAGAGAAACTGAATTCTAATAGAAGTTGACTAGGAAGTGCTTTGTGCAATTTTTACGCACAATTAATTGGTAATTTGTGAGATTGAGGTGGGAGAGGAGTGAAAGCATATTGAGGTTTGGGATTTTTGTATTTTATGAGTTACAAATTTGCATCGTGCTATAATTTGGTGATGGAATGAGTAACACGATAAATGTTTTATATAAATAATTTAATATTATATATTGAGTAACGCTATATAAAGTTTTTGTATTCAAATTAACTGCTATATAGTGAGTAATATTGTATATAAAGTTTTTGTATTCAAATTGATATGTGAACTTAATTGTAAGTGGAATAAATTAGTTTTTATTATTTTAATTTTTATATACTTATCTTATTATTTGTTTAATGTCACCTTAGCGTTACTCTGATATAACATATAAATCGAGTTGAAGCAAAATTTCTTGAAAGAGAGGTACTAATAGTAACATGCGTGGCTTGTTATAACGGTTTGTTCAAATCATCGTTACTTGCTTCTCTACTGTCTGACTCCACCGTGAATATGAATCTGTTCCCTTCTTAATACACAAATCAAATTCAATTGGTCGCTGTTGGGCCCTTCTCTCAGAACTTTTGCCCACAACCTACTGCTGCAGGTGCAGGCATGGAGAGAAGGCGCTACGGTCAACAACGTAAGAATCTTTCATCACCATCGTCTTCCTTCACTCCCTCAACTGGGTTCCGCCCTAATCAACCCAGAAGTACCAGATTCTCGAACTTCACCTCATCTAATCCCCCTAAGCATAAAAACGATCCTGATGATTTCCGTGGCAGAGTTAATAGCCAAGAAGAAGATGATGGAGAAACAATTATTGGAACTTGTCCATTTATGTGCCCAGGTAGCAACTTCACTTATTGCCTTGTCATCTTTCTTCTATTTTTATATCATTGTTGATCCTTGCGATACGATGAACAGAGGAAGAAATGGCCCAGCGTCAGCGCTTAAGAGATTTAGCTGTCTTCGAGAGACTCAATGGAAATCCCTACAAATCATCTTCAGCTCTGGCTGTCAAAAAGGTATCTAACGTTTCTACGAGCTGTAGTTCCATGTTTAGCTGAACCCATTTTGGTTAAGTCGCTCAATGAAGCTTATATTGACTTTTTTAGTTCGAGATTTTAATGAAATGAATAGTTAGCTTAACTTTGTAGTTCAAGATGCTTCCTTTTTAAAGCTTGCATTTTTACGGGCTTATCTTATACAAGTGGTTTGCTGAAACGCTTCACCTATTGCTAGTTTTGCAGAACGATGTCTATTAAGAATGTGCGAACATCTGATGTGCGACCTCTTCCAGTACTTGAAGACACTTTAAACTATCTTCTAAACTTGCTGGATTCTAAGGAACACCCTTTTGAAGTGGTTCATGACTTCATCTTTGATAGAACAAGGTCCATAAGACAAGATCTTACTATGCAGAACATTGTCAATAACAAAGTAGTCCGCATGTATGAGAAAATTGTAAGAAATCTCTCAATCTTTTACTCCTATTTTGTCTTGCAAAAATAACTTAAGAATATTAGTTTTTCTTTTGTGAAGATGAAATTTCAACTTTTCTATTTATAGTTGTATTCACTTTTCTCGAAATAGAGCTGAGCAATTGAGTGTTGTCAGTTGATAAGAAGCAGCACACTCCAAATCTATGTTTTTAGAAGTGTTTGAGACGTGGTTGTTGGGCTTCTTTGGTTCTCTAGAGAATTTATGCCGCTGTGTGTCTGAAGCATTGGTCATAGTGAGCCAAACCTGGAAATTTGAGATAAAAATGTAACATAAAATAAAGACTTTATTTTAATGCATTGATTGGTAACTGCAATTGACTTTGATTCTGCTAAAATGCCTTCGAGACCATTAGCCAATAGGCTTGTTCAACTTGGTGCTTACGGTCACCTGGGCTATTTATGCCAATTAAAGTCTCTCATCCTTTGGTTTAATTGAAAATGTATATGTCTGTGTAATCAAAATAATGGCATGCTCTAAGTGTAACTTTTTCAAGCCATGATCTCATTGAAGGGAGGAACATTCTTATTTTCAAATGCTGTTTTAGCTTAACCTTGATGTGTATGGATCCATGGATGCGCATTCTCATTTCAACGCATGATTCCGTAAACAATGACAGGAATACAGATTTTAACTGTAATATTTATGTTAAATTTTCTGTGAGACTATTGTGATTTTTTGAGGTGAAATTCGTTTCTTAAAATTTTATTTATTTATTTTTCTATTTATTTGTAAAGCTTATTAGGGTTTAGAAGTAAAAATGTGCCATTTGATGCTGATAGTTGGCTAGGTGGATAATCAAGATGGATTTCTGTTGGCTACTACTAATTTGCAAATAGAACTTCAGTAATTATGTAATTTATTTCATATGATGAGAAATTCAGTGACTATAGTTTTCTTTTCTTTCTTTTTTTTTTTTTTTTTGGAAACTTTGAATCATGCTCTGCATGTTTTCAGACCTGGATGCGGAGATGAACTTATGAGAGCTTTTAATTTGTTGATCATTGATAGATTTGTGCAGGGAGCTCTAAGCATGGAAGCAATTGCTTCAACTGATGTTGAGTCCTTATATTTTCATTCGACAGGTTAAATTTCATGTGATATCTCACCACAAGCTGCGAAGTAGTTGCACAGATGCAAGTACATCTTCATTGCATTATCTGAACTTGGAGCAGCTTACAAAAGCTCTGACATCTCTATATGATTTGTATGAAGCAAATCGGGGTTCCAATTCTATTAATGAGAATGAGGCTGAATTTCGTTCATTTTATGTACTTCTTCATCTCAGTTCTAATGGCCAACAAAAGGTTGGTTCCTACTTTTTTGGTGGTGTTGATTATTCTTTCATTCTTAACTGCAGCCTTGTGTTGGTTCTTGAATTTATGAAATATAGCTATTTCTGATCTACAGGGGGAATCACTTTCTTTGTGGTTTCGTCATGTTCCTTTGCCAATTATCAAGTCAAACGAAATGTGTTTTGCTCGTCGAGTTTTACGGTAAATGATTTTTTATGCTTTTGGACTTTCCTGTTTATTTTTTCTCTCCTTCAACTTTAAATTTGTAACACACTGATATATAATCTTCTTTATTTTTATTACATTTTAAATAAAAGGTACTTTCGAATGGGCAATTATAGGCGTTTTTTGTGTACTACTGCTGCTGAGGCGTCATTTTTACAGTACTGCATCATTGAACCTTATATTGATGAGGTAGTCTAATATTTCACATTTTTCTTTTAGCTTTTATTTCTTGCCGATCTATAAACATTATTGACACATTTATTTAAAGCTTTCAAGTTGGTTAAAATTTTTTTGCCTATTCGATGTTGATTGTATACTAGAAGTTGCTTTAAAACACTTAGTATGGCACTTTCTCACTTATCCATGTTTCCTTAAGCACCGTATTGAGTGTACTTTTTTCTGTTTGCTTCTTATGTTGATAGATTCGAGCACTAGCTCTATGCTGTATTAATAATGGTGGCTACAAGCTTCATCCATATCCTCTGAAGCACCTATCTGAACTTCTTATGCTGGTGGTATGTTTTCCCGTGGATGGAATTTACCGATACTTATTGTTGAATGATACAATTTGAATATTGAAAGTTTTTATGTGATTTCTTTTAGGAATCAGATGTGCAGTTGTTTTGCAATGCTTGTGGTCTTGAGACTAGCACAGATGAAGTAGGAAATAAGTTGCTGCCCACTAAGCAAACAACTTTTCGTCGTCCAAAGGAAGGGTTTCAAAGATACAGCTTTTTGGGATTGGAAATTGAGAGGTAAACTTGACACGCATTTTAGTGCTTTTTCATTATTGGCCTTCTGGGAGGTCTGTAGTAAGTGTAACAGAGACAAGTTGTGATTCACTAACCTGCCCCCAAGATGGCCCTTCCTGCCTTGCTTATCCAGCCAATGAGGCACATCTTTTTGTTGTGCTTATTAACCAACCGTTCATTTTGAAATCCTTTGCTGTTCATTGATATATAAATGCTCCATTGAATTGCAGGCAAATTGCAAGTTGCACTATTTAGACAGAATCCGGCGCACAGAACAGTAGTTGACTGTTAGCTTAACTGTTAATGTTATCAATTATTGACTCATGGGTGACTTCTCTGTATATTATGATGGCCTGTACACATGTTGTATTATAGATCTTAAGAGTAATTTGCCTGTATGATTCAGTTTCCACGACTGTAATATGTGGATTATTTCATGTCAAAGACAAAATTTCCCTGGATAATTTAATATAAACCAGAATTATTAAAGGGTAAAACCCAAATTAAGCATTTTTAGAGATACAGGATGCATGGATGAAGGAAAAATTGCAATCAGATTAGCATAAGACAATGGCAATTATTGTCTAAAATAGTAATTTTTAGAGATACATTGCCTTGTGGTTCTCAGACGACTTGAGCAATAGCAATTATTGAATCTTCTCCTATTATAATACACGGGTAATTATGTACATATAGAATAACAAAATTTAACTATAGACTTACATTTTAGAAGTAACATGTCTACAACTTGCACTGGTGGTATCACGAAGTTCGGAACGTGTCAACTGCATAGGGTGGTGTTAATTGTAAAGAAAATTATGTCCGAGACAGGGTGGTTCTTCATGTCATTCCATAGGTAGTTTGGTTCGTCACATTTTATCACTAGATATGATCAGAACAATTATTAAGCCAACTCAGTTGCTAGCATTTCTCCTTCTACAAATTTACTTAGATATGGACACATTACATTGTCATGCGATAATGCTGTGAGATCACTAGCTGCATCACAGCCATCAATGCAGTGACCATCCTACTTTAAAATCTGAAAATATATTGAAGGACAGAGCAGGCATGCTTCACGAATGCATTCGATGTGGTCCTATCACGATTATATGTGAGTGTAGCACAGGTTTGTTTCAGGGGCACTGGGGGACTTTAATTGATACACGCACAACTTCCCGGTGAAAGTGAGCATGAATTTTGAGCTCCTCACGTTTAATTGTCTTGTCAATTACAAATAGCCTTGATACTTTTGTCATCTAATTTGCATAAGTTCTTAATTACTAAATTGTGGCTTCTGTTATATACAGTTTCATAGTTGATTATAGTAAGCTACTAAGCTGCTTACTATAAAGTGAGAAATTGAGAAGCAAGCAGGTAAGCAAGGATTCCATGGAGAACCAAAGAGAGTTTGATATGCAAGAGAAGAGGGGCGAAGAGTGATACTCTTCCCATTGCCGTTGCAAGGCCACATAAACCCCATGCTTCAGCTTGCGAGGATTCTGTATGGCAAAGGCCTTTCCATCCCCCATAATTCACACAAACTCCCACTCCCCAAACACTTCAGCTCCTACTGCATCTCAGATGGGTTGTCGCAAGCTGAAGCCACAACCCGGATATCGTAGCTCCTCTTACAGTCGTCAATCTTAAGAGTGTGGTGCCATCCGGGATTGTTGGTAAAGTTTATGCCAAATGCATAGTTGGTGGAGACTTGAACAATTGCCAAAAGGGTTCCTGGAAATGCTAGATGGAAGAGGACTTATAGTCAAATGGGCTCCCCGGCGAGAAGTGCTTGCCCATCCTGGCACAGCTGGGTTCTGGACTCACAATGGTTGGAATTTAACTTTGGAAAGTATATGTTAAGGGGTCTCCATGATTTGCCTACCCTTTTGCCGTTGACCAAATGCTGAATTCAAGATATGTTAGGCATGTTTGGAAAGTTAGGTGGCTCTTGGAGAAGAGGCTGGAGAGAGGGGAGACAGAAAGAGGAAATAAACGAGTAATTGCGGAGGCTGAGGACAAGGAAATGAGAGATAGAACTATGTGGTTAAAAGGAGAAAGTTGATCTTTGCCTTAGTCCAGGAGGTTCCTCATGTCACTCTCTAGAGAGTTTGATTGGTTACATGCATTGATTATAGTTTTCTGATTTTCCCTTCACTGATTCTCTAATAAATTATTGATTGCCAAAATCAGCTTAACTCTGGTGACGTTCACAGAAATAATGAAACTGCAATTTATTCTCATCGCCTTTTGTCTCACAAGCTACTCAAAAAATATTTCACAAAGAAAATGATTTACATGCTGCAAATTAGATGAAAGCTATACAATTATCAATCCTGAAAACCACCTTTCATAAGCATTTTAAGTGAATCCACCAGTTGATAATTGGATCCTGATCCATTGAACTAAAAGAACCATTTGAAAGAAACATGATTTGTGCCAATGATCCCCTAAGTATTTCTGTATCCGCAGAACTTGTCAGTGTCGGAACTACACAGGACGTTAATCAAGTTTCATAATGTTTTATGAATAATGAAGCTTTAGAAGTGAATTTTCTGCAATCAAATTACAATGTCAATCATCAACTAACATCTAGCAATGTCACCCACTGCATCACTCTTGAAGCTCTCATCTCTGGTCCCAAGCATGGATGCAATAGAACTGCCGGAACAAGAATGTTCATCTATCAATTAACCTAGAGTTGGCTAAGAACTGTCAGCAAGGATGCCTGTTACTCATGGCGTGAATGCTGAGAGTTGTTCATCTTCCCTTGTACCACACATCATAATGATATAGTATCATAGATCAATTTTTAATGTTATAAGAAATCTGACTCTCTCCAGCTCAGTCCGGAAAAACAGAAGTAGCCTCATGCGGAAAGCAATGTCACAACCAAAAAGAGTATAACAGCCACACCAAAGCAACATCCAACAATTGCCATGAAAGCCTGGAGACAGCTAGAAATAAATGAGAAGCTGAAAACTGATAAATATATAACAATCCTGAAATTTCAAGTGCCACTTGCCTGTCCCTGAGATTCAAATTTAAATTTCACAGTGAACCATGACAATCCTCTGTCTACGAATGGTGCAAGAGCAAGGGCCCTGCACAAAAGCACCTCTCTAGAATTAAGCGCATGTTGATGTATGATGCTTCAAATGCTTAAACGATTGATGGGAAAAAGAGACGATAAAGATTTACTCAACAAGGATAAGTGAGGGGCGGGGTGGTGACTGAAACTGCCAAAATTTTTACCTACTTGCAAACAAAATGTATCGAACATGATAACATGGATACAGTATAATGACAATAGCATAAATTTAACACTCCAAAATTCGGAAACTTAATTCACTCCAAACATTAAAAAAATAATAATAAATGAAAAAAAATAAGTCGTGCTTTAGAAAAAAATAAATCTCCTACTCCCAACCCCCTTCCCAGTCCCAACCCCAAAACCTCCTTTGGCTTTGACCCAATAAAAAAATGAAGGTAAAATATTTTCACGGAGTTGGACAGATTAGTTAAAGAACTCATGACAGAGGCCGGTTCTAGCCTATACATGGACAATTTAAATTCAAAACAAACAATTTGATATATTTGGTTATAGAACAGATATAGAAGCATCATAACACAAGTTAACAGCTAAATTGAGGAAAGAAATTATGAGTTCTAGCAGCTCACCCTCCAGCTCTTACAAGCTTAGTAACCTGGCTTCCAGCCCACACCATAGCCATTATTTTGAGAAATCTGCAAAGCACTAAAATTTTCACATCAACAATATTTCCAAAAACATAAAAATTATGATAATAATAATATTCTACCTCTCAGCAGCTGCTATATAACCCATTCTTCTAGGTGCTGGAGCCACATAAAACCTAGAAAAAGCAAGTGAGGCAGCGCCTTGTTATTATGCATGGGTATATTTGGAGAACACACGTTTCAAAGGTAAAGTTCAAATGCTTCATGCATAAGAAAAGAATAGATGAAAATTAAGGACGCATTATTTCACACACCATACTAATAGAAATGCTGTGAGATAGTAGGCTGTGTTTAATAGTCCATAAGATAATATTCCAGAAATTCCATATCTCTTTAATTTCTTCAACACCCTGCCAAGTTGAACAAACGGTACGAGTTGTAAGATATCATGCCCTAAACAACCATAGAATTAGAAATCCACTCAAACACACTTCCCATTCCACGTTCACACTTTTTTGTTTATTGGAATATTCAGTAGAAAAAGAAACAAGAAACAAGAAACAAGAAACATAAGAATAAGAAAACACCTTAAATTTAAATTGATAAGTATGAAAAGCGCATCCTAGTGCTAACCTAATGGCAACCATATCATTTGCTTTCTGGAAATGGCATTCCTTTCCTAGTAATTTAAATAAAATTGCGAGTCACCAAATTGTTAAAGCCATTAGTTAAGAGAAAAATAGATGTCATTATCATGTGACTATCACATAACATTTCAAAACACCACAATTGCTCTTTTTATTAACACACACACACACACACAAAAGGTACTTATTCTACATGAAAGGAATTGAAAATTTAATAATTGAATTTAAAAGTAATTTAGTAAGAACTTGATTATAAAGAATGAAGCCAAACAACAGAAAACAATAAAATAAAAGTAAAAATAGCTAAATGGCATGACTAATTGCACAAAGTAGATAAATTATCTAGTTTTATTAAATATGAAACTGAGTCTCAGATCAAATCCTAGCCACAATCTGACAAGATAAAAGAATTCTCCAACGATCTATAAGGATTCTCAAATTCTTCTAAATCCTTCAATGTATACAAAAGAATAAGAAGCATAATATGTACCAAAGTCTTCTTTTCAGAAAATAAATAATTCCCAACTTCAGTATCCATGTACAAATAACACAAATTTAAAACGACCAAACTTTCTTGTAGCTTGGTAAACATTAAATCACTTTTTTGGAAGAAACAAATATAAGCCATTAAAGAATAAAGAAAAACAAAACCAACTACCACAAACATCTTGCAATGCAGTCTAGCAGAAAATAGTTCATTGGTAGTGAAAACTCATTGTTTAAAACAATGCCAATGGTATAAGCTCACCAATCATCATCATCACCTCAATAACAGAAATCAGTAGCATTTACTATTAAGGACAAATATTGTAAGGCACGTAGTAAGTACTCATTAGATGATAGTGTTCCTCCCCCACTGCCTTCAATCTTTTCCGTAGAACCTTTGAAAAACATTGGTAAGGTAAATTAATGAGAAACTAAAAAATGTACAAGGAGTATGGCAGTTATAGCAGCACAAGTATGAAGTTGATCAGTCAAAAACACAAATTTGTATGCATACAAAAAAAAAAAAAGTGTTCCAAGTATATTAAGTACCTTCACTGTTGGGTGAGCGGCTGTGAGCATCAGACAAACCACCAGCCTAAGCATATGATACATCAATAAGAAAACATAAGCAAGTTTTTATCAAACTATTGAATTTCATTTTTTCGCTTTTTTAATGAATTCCAATGAAAAAATATTGCATATTAGCATTCATCTACTAACAAATAGCAAAAGCAATGAACACAAGATAGATATTAGTGAAACTAATTGAGCTCATTCGAGATTCTCGAAACATTATTTAAGAATAACCTATCTCATTCGAGATTCTCGAAACATTATTAAGAATAACCTATCGCACATTAAACTTCACAAATTCCCAGACAGAATTATAAAGAATGAATTGCGTTATTGAAATAGAAATGATCTTACTAACATCGTTGTTGGCGGCATTAACAGCGCAAAGTGTTGGAAAATTTTTCTGATGAAGAAAGCAATTGTTCAATTTGCGCAAGGGAAAGGGAATAGAAACCCTTAAAATGCTCAAGTAGGGAAACACGCAGAAACCCTTAATTGAAAATGAGAAGAAGATAATAAGAAAAAGAGAAGAAAAAAATGTAATGGAAAAGGGAAGGAAAATTACAAACCAATTGATGGGAATGCAACAGAGGAGAAGAGTGAGCGTTGATTTGGAGGGAAAGAGACATGAAGATGCAGGCAGAGACTGGCGAGAGGATAATAATAGGCGGGAGAAAATGTCTCCACCTGCATTAACAATCTTACACATATAATTTTGGCAA
>JANKKB010028211.1:0-13596 GCA_026225775.1 Bursera palmeri | reverse complement strand
TCTGTTGCTTCTTGACCCGACAATTTTATTTCCATTGTTTTGGATTGTTATTTGTCTGAAATTTCTCTTATCAATGGGACTTATGTATAGTTAGTTGTCCATCAATTCTCAATATGCCTTCTGTACAATGTGTTCAATGCCCTCATCAAAACCTTTTAGCAAAGCCACAACACAATACAATACCACTTTCATGCTGGGAATTAATGCTTGATCAAATCTGATCTTTGTCAAGCTAAAAGTTTAAATTAATAGAGAATATAACTTCAAATTTATCGGAAATTTCATTTTTTTGTTTACATTTGATCTAACTACAAGCATTTATAGTAAGGAGCAAATGAGAGGGAGAGACTTCATCTTTCGTCATGCCTATAAGTTAACTACAACGAGGGAAGTTGGTGATATATAGATAAAAATCTTAATAGACGTTTGTTTTTGTGTTTTTGTTTTTTCATTTTCGGTTATGCAATGGAAAGATGGGTTTCCCCAAAATTCTAGCTCATCATCTTTAATATTCTCCACTCTATCCCAACAGAAAAAAAACTACCTCACTTCCCCACCTCTAATAGAAGGCCTATTATTTGCATAATTACCAAACTCTAGTTTCTTCTCTTTAACACTCTCTATCAACAACCATAACACACTACACACTAGTAAGAGAGAGACCAAGTGATGGTTAGCGGAGCTCATGATTATGAAGAACGTGGTGATGGAGTTGGGGATGGCCGGGAGCTGGAGACGGCCAACAAATTGTACGTGGGTCGGTCATCACCTCCCTCACCGTTTGATCCCAATAGTGGTAATTGCTATAAAAGGCAGGCCATTGTTAGGAGGAGCAACTCCAAGAAATCATCATCACTCTTGGTGTCATGGTGGAAAGATCCTGAGATAAAGAGGAGGAGGCGAGTTGTTAGATATAAGTATTATGCCGCTGAAGGGAAGGTGAAGACCTCTTTAAAGAAAGGGTATAGTTGGCTCAAGACCAAGTGCTCCAAGGTTATAAATGTTACTGCACAGCATTAATTATATATGTAAGCGAAATGCATCAGGAAGAGAGAGCAGAGAGAAAAAGAAAGTATAATTAATCTATCTTACCTCTGCATGCATATGGTAGGTTATGAAAGCTTTCTGTTGTAATGCATGCAACTTTTTTTTTTTTTTTCCTATCAATTGTTTGGGGTTTTGTTTTGTTTGCGTGTTCATAAATAAAAATAGATTTTTAATTTTTATTACTCTTTTGATTCAATTGTAACAATAATTTAGTTAAGAGGTTTTTTTCTTTTAGTTTTTAATAGTTTTAGTATTTTCTTTAATTATTTAGTGAAAACTTTAACATTCATTAAAAATTACATTACTAAGTAATCTTTTAATTTATGATAGTTAGATCGACAAATCACGATAAATGAGATTTATCTTTTAACTTATTTTTATGAGTACCTTTTGATTGGGTAATAAAAAAAAACTAAAATTGTATTAAATTTAAAATACTTAATTTGACTTGCTTAATTCTCTCATTTTTGGCTCTCTAATTTACTTGATTTCTTAAAAATAACTGCTAATATATAATTTATAAACTTAGCTAACAAAGAAAATTCAAATTATTAAATTAATCTTAATCTCCGACTGATTTTTATTTAGTTATTTATTTTTAATTTCTATTTAAAAATCGGATTCAAACCCGTTTACGTCGGGTAAATTAACGGGTTCTAAACACAAAGGCGGGAAGGGAAGAAAAACGACTTCGTTTTGGGGATCCCATAAACTATGAAGCGAATCGACTGAACTCTAGGTTTCAGTTTCAAACCATATTTTAGCGCGGGAGATTTCACGATTCGCTTCAATCAAATCGATTCATCCAAAATGAACGGTAACGATCTTGAGTTTGAGAAAGCTCGATTGCTAAGCTTGGCTCTTGACCTTGGCTTCGATGAAGAATCCGCTAAGAAATGCTTAAATCGTTTGGTTTCACTCTACGGTAAGTATTATTATTATTATTTTTTTGTATTTGCGTTACCAAAATCAGGCCTAGGTTACTGAAACCATTGATTCTGGTAACATTTTAGTAGCTACGTTACTGGGAAGTACCGTAGTTCTGGCTTGTCTGTATTCTATTTCACTAGTGATATATTTATAGTAATTTTGTTTTTTATTTTTTAATTTAATTGTTGTGAAGGTGATGAGGGGAGAGATTTTATATCTGTGGAGTACTGTGGAGATGATTTTCTGGCAGCATTGGCTGAAACTATGCAAGACAGTGAGGACTGGGATGATTTACAGGCCATGGAGTCAGAAGCTTGTGGAGCTTTGAGTAACATGTTTGAGAAAAGGGTTCTTAATAATACTAACGATGATGAAGCTAATGTTGATGAAACTACTAGAAACTACATTGACATTGTGGATGATTCGCCTCAACCGAAAAACCGCCCAACTTTAATGGAGTTGGATTCTTCTAGTGATGGTGAAGATTTGGAATTCACAATCCCAAAGCAAATGGATGTTAAATTTGATCAGAACAGCCGTTCATGCACTCAAAGTTTGGGTAAACAATTTTCAAGATCCATGGTACGAATTTTTTGCTAACATCCTTGGCCTCAAGCACATGTTTTGTATGTATTTATTTATTTTCTGTTTCTGTTATAATGTGGGCTTAAGGTATTTATGGATTCTGAAGTCTTTGGTTTGTTTTGAAGGATTCTGAGAGCACTGTCAACAATGATACAGTGTCATCAACTTCTAGAAAAGCGCGCTCACACTGCACCCAGATAACAAATGCTGAAAATGGGACTCTTAGCTTTGAAGAATTAAAGGCCTTGGATGATATGGAATTTGCAAATGTGGTTATATTTGGCAATAGGACATTTCGGCCATTGCAGCATCAGGCTTGTGAAGCATCTGTGACAAAAAAAGATTGCTTTGTTCTCATGCCTACTGGAGGTGGTAAAAGTCTATGCTACCAGGTGATATCTCTTTCTTTGTATATGCAACAGCTATCAGCTTAACTGTGCGCAAGTGAGATGTTGGTAATTGTGTCTTTTTTCCAGCTTCCAGCAACTCTTAAACCAGGTGTAACAGTGGTCATATCTCCCCTACTTTCACTCATTCAGGATCAGATAATTACATTAAACCTTAAGTTTGGAATACCAGCAACTTTTTTAAATTCTCAACAAACTGCTTCACAAGCAGCAGCTGTCCTCCAAGAGCTAAGGCAAGGCTCAGTTCTTTTTCTGCACTGGGCCTATCCAGAGATATTTTTTTTTTTTCATTGCAAATTAAATTGTTTTCCATATTTTTAGATCTTCTTTTGATAAGGGTTGTATAAAAATAGATTTTCAGATACGTTGGGTTCAATTTTTTACAGCACTAAAATTAATTTAAGATTTTGTCATCCATGTACCACAAGCAATGATGTTATCTTCCAAATTTTAAGTACTATATGCTTAGTAGATCTCATTTTATTTTATTTTTTTAGGAAAGATAAACCATCATGTAAGCTCTTATATGTCACTCCTGAAAGGGTTGCAGGGAACCCAACATTTCTTGAGATACTAAAATGCTTACATCGGAAGGTGAGTCTTTATATGCTGACTGAATATGCTTAAAGTATTTTCTAGAGTAAGATTATGAAAATTTTGCCTACTGATGGGATAAGTGCTCTCTCGTCAATCACAGGGACAATTGGCTGGTTTTGTTGTTGATGAAGCACACTGTATAAGGTTTGTTCTTTACTTTAAAGTTTGGTGTTGTTTTTTCTATGTTGATGGTTATGATTAGTCCACAACTGAGGAGTCTTTTTTATTTTTTTATTTTTTATTTTTATTTTTTGGTAATTTGAATTTATTCCTCGAAGGTTGTAGCTAGTAAATATTTATGGACTACTCATAATAAAGAACCTTTAGTTAAAAAGTCATGTGGTATTCAGTTTTATAACATCCTATGGCTGATAGGTGTTGCAGATTTCCATGCTCCTGAACAATGAGCATCAAGCAATGTAACACTCCTAATATGCAACTTTTGATAACACGAAACTGCCACTTATTAATTTCTACTGGCTTTATTTGTGCTTCTCAGCCAGTGGGGACATGATTTTCGCCCAGATTACAGAGGGTTAGGATGTCTTAAGCATAATTTTCCAGATGTTCCTGTGATGGCTTTGACTGCCACAGCAACCCCATCAGTTCGTGAGGTATTAAGATTTCAGGTGAAGATTTTTTTCTGTGTTTTGTCTAAGTAATGTCTTTCTCATCACAAATGATTCTGCAGGACATTCTAAAAGCTTTAAGGATTCCTTGTGCCCTTGTTCTTGAGACAAGCTTTGATAGACCTAACTTGAAGTATGAAGTGATTCCAAAGAACAAGGAATCATTGAAGCAGCTTGGACAGCTTATAAAGGATCGTTTCAAGAATCAGTGTGGAATTGTGTATTGCCTTTCAAAGAGTGAATGTGTTGAGGTTGCAAACTTTTTGAATGAGGAATGTAAGATTAAAACGGTGTATTACCATGCTGGTCTGGCTGCTCGTCAAAGAGTCGCTGTTCAAAAGAAATGGCATACGGGAGAGGTCCATATTGTGTGTGCTACTATTGCCTTTGGGATGGGGATAGACAAACCAGATGTTGTAAGTCCTGTTAAAATCTGCAGTTTCTATCTTGTATGTTTCTGTATGAATTGCAATAGGTTGTGGTCGTTGTTGGTTTCATTGTTAACCACAATATGAGAGGAGATATTATCTCTTGACACTGTAAAACTAATCTGTTTCTTTTTTTTAATGAATGATTGTTAGTGTGCTTGCAAGTAAATCAGCTGTCAAATTAATTAAATCAATTTTCCTATCATTACCGTGGTAATGATAATGGTCCCTGTAGTTGGTGGCATTTTGAAAACCTGTGAGGGAGGCACTTTGATATATTATGGGAAAAGAGTAATATAAAACATGTACTGCTGAATAAAAGCTGTTACAATGGCACTATTGGTTGAAAGTCCAAAAAGATTTCTCTATATGCACTGTTGTCATGGTCTCACAAAAGTTTATGATAATACTGGTCGATATCAGAAACTTGCTATCGGCATGGTTGTTTTTCATTGAATACTTCCCTGTTCTGATATGTGTTTCCTTTGTATCAATTTTCAGCGCTTTGTTATCCACAATACACTATCCAAATCGATCGAAAGCTACTATCAAGAGTCTGGAAGGGCTGGAAGAGATAATCTTCTTTCTGTATGTGTTGTTTTATACCAGAAGAAGGATTTTAGTCGGGTTGTATGTATGTTACGGAATGGGCAAGGTTTCAAAAGTGAAATGTTTAAAACAGCAATGACCCAAGCTCAGAAAATGCAACAGTACTGTGAACTTAAGGTAAGTTATTCTCGCTCCATCAATTCTGGCTACCTATTTTCGACCGTCAATTTTATTCTCATGTGTCATTGTCCATCATTCTGAATTCTTTAGGTTGATTGTCGTAGACAAACCTTACTCAAACACTTTGGGGAGTCTTTTGACCGAAAATCTTGCAAACATGGACCTAGTCCGTGTGATAATTGTCTCAAGACAGTCCTATAAGCAGACACATTGGCCTTTCTTTGCAGCTGAGGTCTGTTCTAACCCATTGCATATATAGCCTACCTTCTCCATGGGACTACTGCCAACTGCTCAGTTATTAGTCATGTTTTCTCCTTGGCATCATACTTATGCTTCAAGAAATGGCATTTTCATCTTAATATCCGAAGAGTTGAAGAAGTACTCCTTGTTTGTTTGTAGCTTGCTAAAAATAGTCCCTAATGGAGGAAACAAATGATGAAGGTTAGACTGAGAACTGATCAGTATGTGTTTATCCCCTTTTTTCTGAGTTTGGACGTAACCCATCACATTGCCTAGTATTGTGTGTGCGTGTGTACGCATCAGGTGTGCTTATATGCATGCGTGTGCGCCATGGTTTTTTCTGCGGTGAGCACGCAAATGCGTAGAGTCAGTTCTGGTGAATCGTGCTTCTATTGCACGGGCAGCTAATTAGAATGGATTGAAACTAGTGGTCATATTATTGTATTTAAAGCGATCAGTGACATTTGGAGTATGAATCTGGTCTAAATGGTCGTTTTACATTATTATTTTATGATTGTTCAAAATCTGATTATGTGGGTAATACTTTTGCCCAAGCTTGTTCTTAACCACTTGATTCCTCCATTTGGGAACAAACCAAATATCTGAGGTAATTTTCATTTTTTTTGGCAAATGACAACCACTGCTTTTCTTTTTACTTCCCCTAGGAAATAGCTCTCCTTTAAACCAATCCAATTCATGCTTCTTCTTGCTTTTAATGCATTATTTAAATAAGAAATGCTTTCCTAACAGACCCAACAGCATTGGTCTTGCCTTCAGTTGATTGACGACCTGTCGGTTTTTGACCTAGCAGGCAAATGACAAGTCGTCAATTATCTCACGGACGACAATGATTCAAACTGGAACTTTACCCTATTAATGATAGTTTCTCTAAACTGTCAATACAAGTTGCACTTAGCTTCCACATTAATTATGTCCAAGATTGTATTTTCGAGTATTTGATTAAAGGGGAGTCTTAATGAGTATATTAAGGTCATATGTTAAACTCTGTAAACATATATTTTAATCATGACAATAATTAAAACATATTAAAATTTGTGTTTTTTATTATAAAACTTATCAAATTTAATAAAATAATTAATTTAATATAATTTTAAAGATAATTTAATGATTATTTTAATAAAAATATTTTAGTTTTGAGTTCTTAATGCCACACAGGTTAAGGATATCTTTAATTAAAAATTATGTAAAAAATAATAATTTAAAGTTAAAAGAACATTTGGTATGTTCTCTCTAATCATCATTTTTTTCTATATAACTATGCCGGCTGGTAGTCAACTATGAATCTAATATCTAAGATCTATAATGCTACGAGGACTTCTGAAGAATATTTTGACAAAGTGCACATGCAAACTACCGTGCAGTTTGTTTGGTGTGATAAACATTTATTTCTCCAACTTTGAAGAGAGACTAGAGTTTGATAATCTAAGATAATGACATGTCAACGTCTCAATAAATCAATTCATCTGTCATACAATAATAATAGTAGAACTTTGCTTAAATCCAAATTTTTCTTCATCACCCACTTTAGCTTAGCTGTGATTAAGGGTCCAGTGTTGAAAAATTCCATGATTTGCTGATACCAAGAAATCTTAATAGAAGTTAGATCATATTTATTTGATTATTTAACTGTTGCTTGGTTTGTAAAGAAAAAGGTTATCCATTGTTTTGACCTTTTTAGTACTGAAATATTAACTTGCAGCCAGTAAAGTTTGATGGCAGCAAACCCTATTAGCAAATGTCCATAAGCATAAAGACAGTTTCTGGCTTAAAGATGCAAATGTCCTTTACCCAGTAAAGAAGTACTAATTTTAAAGTTCTTTTATACTCTCTAAGCACTTCTTTGAGTCTGGACTATTTGGAGAGGTGGAGAGGCAGGCTCAAGAGAGGGAAGTGACAATATTAAATTGCTAAGAGTTTAGAAAACGAAACACATTAGCCTCATGTTTCCACCTAGAAAAGAGAGTCTTAATTTGTTCAAGATGGCAAGTGGCAACAAGTTATAGCAGATGAAGTTGGTCACATAATGACAAAGCTATGATACCAATATACTGAGTAGATTCAAGAAAAGCCTTAGAAGTTGCTCAAAATCAAAGTATTGATGATCTGGTGGGCAGGCCAACATTGTGCTATTGTCATAAACAGTGTAACAGGAAAATTAGTGATGTTACAGGAAAATTGCTGAACATAGCAATTGGATACTTGTTCCAAAACAGAATTGAGATGAGATACGAGGGTAGAGGACCAGAATCATTAACTTTTTGGTGCACTTTGTGACAAAAAAAATTGATTGCACCTTGACCCCTTTGTACAGTTGTGCTGTTGTCAGTGGTCTCGAAACTAAAAAGAAATTTAAAAATTTGAAAATAACTTAACTTATATATGCTACAGGCTAAATAAATTGATATTTGGCCTGAGTTGCATGATGAGAAAGAACCCTTGAACCCTTGATGTACCAAGTGGAGACTACCCATTGTTGTTCCGAATATCTACTAATAGCAGATGTACACGTGGAAGTAACACAAGTTTTCACATGAGAGGAGCCTGAGTGGTGAGTTGAGTACTAAAATAATATTTACTGCAGTGCAGTGCTTGTGTGTGTCTCTTCTCCAAGATTTATTGCTTTAAATCGGACCAGACATTTCTTGCTCTCTTTCCCACTCTCTTTCTCCCTCTGTCCTGTCCTGACAATCTAGTTATTTCAATTATATCACTCTTTGCTGCCTTTCTCTCTCTCTTTTTTAACCCATTTGTTGCCTCATCCAAATCTATTAATGTCTCACCCATATTTTCTTCTGATTTCAGCTTCAGCTCTGTCTGAACTCTGAATGCTTCTTTCCCCAATCTTGCCTTTTAAAAGCAGACCATCTTGACTTTTGAGTCAACTGTTTCACTTCAAAGATGACCGAAAGGAAGGTGCTTGCGAGGAGTTACTAAATGGGCTTTCTGTGGATGTAATGAATGTAGGGTGAGATTGCTGAAATGGTAAAAAGTTTGTCTCTTTTGTTCGAACCCATTTGAACCTAGTTGCTTCCCACGTGCTTTTTATGTCTAATTGGGATCATTTGCTGTTTTTGTGGAAGGCAAAGGAGAAGCTTCAAGTTTGCGAGGTGGGATTTTTCAGTTGAAGGATTTTAGGTAACTTTCTGATTCATATGTTTCCAATGCATTTGATGCAATTTAAAATATATTCAATTTTTTTATTGTAATTGAGTGTTTATGACCTTTAATTGTAAAATTTGGAAGATTTACTATGTGATTTGTATGTTAAGAAGTTCTTCGATTGTAGGCCGTTTTTTGGAACTTTTTTTCTAGCCGAATGAGCAATGCAGGTAAATTAGGCATGGTTTTGGCCAAATCTGTGCTGTTTGTTTATGGTAGTTACGATTTGAACTCGTTTGTGAACTTGTGAATGGAGGTAGGATAAGATTTGGTCTTAATTGTTCTCTAAATTTCTCTTGCAACATTCTTATTATTGTTAAATGTGGTTGTAATTTTGGTTGGTAGATGAAATAATGGAGGTCGAGAAAAAGCGTTCAAAAGGGGGCTTTCTTCAATTATTTGACTGGAATGGCAAATCTCGCAAGAAGCTGTTCTCTAATAATCCTGAGTTAGATGGTACACTATTGTTGTGAGAAAGCATATGTTCTTTCCCAATTTTGTTTATATGAAAAATTAATTCTTGGAATTTTATCATAGGTGAACAAAATCAAGGAAAAGAAAATGTTGGGAGGATGGCTAAGTCACTGCTTCACGTGGTGGGCATTTGTTTACCTTTTTTTAGCTTTAATCTTTATTCTAGATATTTTGTGCTTTCAAATTGTGATTATTTTTCTGTTGTTGTCATGTTGGCAGATAGAGGTAGATGAGAGCAAAGCAAGTTCAAGTAATAAGGGAAGTAGTGAACTTAATTGTGCTTCATCGGTAACAAGTGATGAAGGATATGGAAGTAGAGCGCCTGGGGTAGTTGCTAGACTTATGGGTTTGGATTCATTGCCAACATCAAATGTTCCTGAGCTTTGTTCCACCCCATTTATTGACTCAGGTTCTCTTAGAGCATCTCACTATGATATGAGTATCCCTAACTTGTGGAGTGAAGACCACCCTGTGGATTATCTTAAAATTCATAGCAAAGAGTGGTTTGGTCGGGATCCTGTTGAATCTAGGGTGCCTAAGGTGCAGAACCGGCCGATTGAGAAATTTCAAACTGAAATACTGCCGCCAAAATCAGCAAAATCCATTCCAATCACCCACCATAAGCTGTTGTCTCCTATCAAGAGTCCTGGGTTTGTCCCCAAAAAAAATACTGCCTATGTTATGGAGGCAGCTGCAAAGATAATTGATGCTAGTCCCCAGGCAACTTCCATGGGTAAACGAGCATCAATTGCGTCTTCAGTTCCCTTGAAAATTTGGGATTTGAAGGAGAAAATGGAAGCTGCACAGAGAGTGTCCAGACCTAAAAAATTTAATGACTCCGTTGCTCCTAGGTCTACAACAGTACAGCAAATTGGCCAGAGCCGTAGTGAATCAGTGTACCCAGCAGTCAAAGCTTCTATGAATCTGGAAAAGAGAAGTCCTGAAAACTTGAGGAAGAAAGAAAAACCAGCTTCGCTTGCTGTACAAGCAAAGGTCAATCTTCAGAGAAAAGAGGGATCTAGTTTGAGTAGTAACAGGAATTTTACGCACCAGAAGGAAAAGAGTAATGTCAAAGCTAACCATTTTTTCAAGAGCCAGCCAGATACACAGAGCACAGCACAGAAACGAACTTCTGCAAACAGGACTAACAATGTGCTTAGGCAGAATAACCAGAAGCAGAATTCTATATCCATTAAAGACAGTTCAACTTCAAAAACTTCTGTTCTCAACCTGCAAGGTAGAAAAGCCAAGTCCACAAGTGGTTCTGTAGGGCCAAAGAAGACTGTAAATAAGGCTCTAGCCAATTGTGAAACTTCATCCAGGAAGATGGGCTTAACAACCAATAGTAGTGGAAAGGAGCCTTCATCATCTAAAGCAAGGAATGTATCTCGAAAGAAACAATCTGCAAATGGGAATTGTCAGTTCGAAGGAAGTAGTGCTGTTAATGAACTGAACAACAACAATGAAAGATCTGTAAAATGCAACGTTGCAACTGAAGGGTGTGTGAATTGGAGCGCAGATAATAGAAAGAAAGGAATGGATGTTGTTTCTTTTACATTCTCATCTCCCTTAAGATCCATGGCTGATTCACAGTCCAGTAGTGAAGTCAATAAAAAGATTTACGGCTTTGATATTGATTCTTTTGGTGACAATAATCATTTCAAAAATTTAACATCGTCTCCTGGGTTTAATGTAATTGGCTGTGATTCTTGGAATGCTCTTCTGGAACAAAAACTCAGGGAATTACAATGTAAGGTTGAGTCATCTCAGTGTAATGTGATTGGAGAGGGGCCTACTACTAGTTCTTCATCCATTTTACAAGATTTAGTGCCTATACTTGGTGTGGTAAGCACTAAATCAGCAGAATATGACAAGAGCCCTCACCTTTGTCTAGATGAAGAAATATCTGATAGCCTTGAAAACTCCTGTTGCACCTCAATTGACAGTCCGGCACACAGCATTGATCCGAAGTGGCAGGTCTGTATCATTGGCTTTCATACTCAGCTACCGCTACCAATTCACTTTTTTTTTTTGGGCGGGAGGGGGTAGGACAAAGAAGAAAAGGAGGGTTTTCCATCAATGAGAAAGAGCTATGCAAAGGAGAAACATACATTTCTTAGATATCTGCAGTAGAAAGCTCTCCATGTTCTTATATATATATACACACCAAGGAAAAAATGAAATTTCCTTGGTTCCAGTAACTTTTATTTTTTTTTTTCTATTTTTTTCCTTAATCTCCTAATTCACAGATCGGCATCTTCTTTAAGTTAGCTTTATCAAAATAAAAGTCTTACACCAGTCAAACTTGATTAACAGTTTCTGCAATCTGAAGAAATGGAAATACATTGCAGTAGCAGCAAGAACAATGAAGCCGGAAGACAACTTGATTCTCAACATTTTAGCCTGGTTTCAAGTCTTGAAACCTCTCTAACTACTATAAGCTGTTCTAACTGCAGAAACAGTACCAAAGGTAACATTATAGTATTTCTCTTCTTTAGTTTTGCTGCACCACACATAAACATGTAAGTCATTAAAAACTTTAGGAATATATCCAGGAAAGATCTAACCACGCGCTTTCTCGAAATGAATAGGGAACACCACTCATTTTCAGAATTATCTGTAGTTTGTAAATTTTGCATTATTGGGGTTACTGGTTTGCTACATGAAATCTTAACAAATTGTTTTAATGATTGGAGGTCAATTACATGATATATACTTTGTAGTATCGTTTGTGTAATCCGTACAACACTTCAAGATGACTACTTGAATTTCTTCGTGGTACTTATGTACCACTGCATGTTTTACTGAAAGAGTCTTAACCAAAATGTGTATTTTTCTTTTCAGGCTATAAGCATTTTGAGTTGGCTCAGGATCAAGCAAAATTTAGTCAGTTCTCTTCTAATATATCTGTTCCTGTGGATGAGGAGTCTGAATTATCTGACTCAGCCTCTTCTATATTGTTGGGGCACAGAGGCAAAAGGCATGCAACTAGACCATTCAGTCCCATAGATGTTGAGGAATCAAGCAGCTGGGAACTTGAATATCTGAGGGAAATACTTGAGAATGCTGAAATCATGACAAATGAATCTGCTTTGGATCAGACCCCTCATGTTATAACACCAAATCTCTTCAATCAATTGGAGCAAGAGAAAAATAAAATGGGATGCAATGGAGATGAGCACTTGAAGCTTGGAAGAAAGATTTTATTTGATTATGTCTGTGAATGCCTCGACCTCAAATGTCAACAATTTTTTGATGGAAGCTGCAACGGATGGGCTAAATATGTGACACTGTTTCAAAGGAAGGATTGGTTGGCAGAAGAATTGTACAAGGGGATACAGGGTTGGAAGAGCATGGAAGACTTGATGGTGGATGACCTAGTGGACAAGGACATGAGCTCACGGTATGGGAGATGGCTTGAGTTTGACATAGAAGCATTTGAAGAGGGTGTAGAGATGGAGAATAGGATTTTAACTTCTTTGGTTGATGAATTGATTTCTGATTTTTTGCTCTTCTGAGGAGCTTGTAGCCTTCTAAGCTGGCTTTCTTTTGCCTAAATTCTACTGAATCAGGTTGCTCTATTCACCTGGTGAATCTTGTACTACTTGCTTTTGGTCAGAAAAGAAAATGTATTTAAGAGTAAAGAACAGCTTCCACTCACATTCATGCTTGTCAATTTTCATAGTAAGGCAATTTATTATACCAAATATTATGAAGTTGCCATGTAAGATTATTAAACATTCATTCTGTCTACTCATTACAATTAAATCTCCTTTGTTCGCAAAACACAGGGGTATTGTGGTTCATAAATTTTCAGAATATTCAGAACTAGACAAAGCGTGAAATGGCATGTTTACAATTAGAACTAAGCTCTTAGGAGTTGGATGATGTATAATTTTCAGTGAGGCTGACCTGCCTGCCACAGGAGGTGAGCTCGTGGCCACAATGTTGGTAATGTTGTTAATAATATCCTCCATTTTATGAGCACACACTAGAAGTGTTGATATGTATTCTACACAGCTTGTAAAACATTATTTCGAAGCAGTCAAGTTTAAAGGCTGGACCCCTTTTGAGAGGATTCACGACCTCAAACTACAATGATAGCAAAATTCCACCAAAAGATTACTGATCTTGAGCTGATTACCCTTTGTATTTATTTGGTAATCCACTTCCTTTTTGTTGAAAAGTGTGATGGTGTTCAATAGTAGTATCAAATGCAATCAGGATTGGATAAACAATTCTTGCTTTTTTCTATTTTGAATTTAAATGTTAATTATTTTAAATTTTAGGGTTGCCAGAAATATAGTCTACTGATAAGTGGACCAACCTACCCTAGGCATTAATTTAAGG
>JANKKB010028210.1:0-13595 GCA_026225775.1 Bursera palmeri | reverse complement strand
GTAAACCAGGGGATACACCCATTGCTAAAGGTGATAAATTGAGTTTGCTTCAGTGCCCAAAGAATGAGATTGAGAAGAAGGCAATGGAGAGCATTCCTTATGCATCAGTAGTAGGCAATTTGGTGTATGCTCAAGTTTGTACACTTCCAGATATTACGTACATCGTTGGAATGCTTGACAGATACTTAAACAACCCATGTATGGATCATTGGGAAGTAGTTAAATGGTTTATGCAATATCTACAGAGAACAAAAGATTTATGCTCACATATCGGAGATCTGATCATTTAGAGATCATTGGATATTCTGATTCTAACTTTGCTGGTTGTCTAGATAGCAAAAGATCTACTTCGGGTTATGTTTTCATGTTAGCAGAAGGAGCTATGTCATGGGAAAGTGTCAAACAAATACTTGTAACTTCTTCTACTATAGAAGCAGAATTTATTGCTTGCTATAAGGCATCAAACCAAGGAATATGGTTACGAAATTTTGTCTTAGAACTGTGAATTATCGATGGTATTAAAAGGTCACTGAAGATTAATTGTGATAATAAAACTACTGAATTGTATTCCAAGAACAACAGAAACTCGTCAAAATCGAAATACATTGACATTAAATTTCTTGTTGTTAAAGAGAGAGTTCAGAGTCTTCAAGTGTCAATTAAACATATTAGTACAAATCTCATGATTCCGGATCCATCTACTAAGGGTTTACCACCTAAATTGTTTCACCAAAATGTGGCTAATATGGATGTGATTTATCTTGATAATATGCTTGTATAGTGAGAGTTAGTTCTTTGATGATTTGTTGTAATTGACATGTTTTGATGATCAGTCTTAGGTTTGTTTACTTGAAAACTCTGGAAAAAAGTTATATTCTTTCAGTTGCAGTTATGCATAAAGCCTTGAAAGTTTGTTATTGAATTCATTTTGAATAATAAAGTTGAACCAGTTGGAAATACGCGTGATAAAGGATCTAATTATATGAAATTTCCATTTTACTTATCCATACTTGATTTATGTCATTTAATAGTGTTGATATTTGTGACCATGGATAGTCTTGTTGTGACAAATGTGACAAAAGCCGCCTTTATCCTATATTGAGATCATTGATGGACCAAATTGTTTTATTTTTTAGATGATATTCAGAAGAGACAATTAAGATTGAGTTAGTAAAATTCATAATAAATAGTCATTGAATAACATATGTAGTCCAAGTGGGAGATTGTTAGAAATTTTATATTTCTTATATTGGACTAACATATTTACAACGATATATATTGTGCACTATCAGCTTTTGTGTAATGTTGGTAAGCTTATTCTAGTTAACATCAATTAAATTAATAAATTATTGGACTTTAGACATATTTCATTTATGTTTATTCGGTATAGGCCTTAAATGTATAGAGACCATGTATTTTATTTATTTTTATGATGACCCAAAATAATATAAAATATAAGACAACATAAACAGGTTGAGGTCCCTAATTTAAAACCCTAATTCTTTTGCTATTTTACTTACATCCCATTGCTGATATATATATATATATATACTTTAAAGACTTCTTAATCTTGGTGTTTACACAACTCACTCTTATGTTATTTCACATATACACTTTTGAATATTTTTTTAATTTACAAACATATCTTTATAATAAATTATTTAAAAACCAATACAAACAAATAATATTTATCAATTTCTTTTTTCTTTGTAAACGCTTTTGACGTCCCACTTAAAACCAAATTTATAATCCTTAATTTATAATTTAAACCCTAATTTTGATATAGTTTAAAAAGTTTTGACAAATAAAATTATGATAATAATGTCCATTGTAGTTGTTGAGTTTTAATTTCTTCTCGATTCTCATGCAGACAAGTATAATCCCGAATTCAAATGTGAAAAATCAAATGTTTTATATCAAAAATGCAATGTCAATATGATTCAAAAAGATAATGAAATGAAATAGAAACAAGAAAAAAAATGTAGTATCAGGAAGAGAATGAAATTATTAAAAAAACATAAACCTTCCTAACTACCTAATTTTCTTATTTTCTCTTTTAATCTCTTTCAAAGAAAAAAAATTTTAGGGAACAAAAGCCACGAATGAGATTGAAGAGGCTTGTGAAGTTTTTATATGAAGAAAAATAAAAAATAAAAGGTTTTCTCCAACTTAAAGAGATATTTGTGAATCTTAAAAGACAAATCTCTATTGAGCTTGATTTGTTGCAAAAAAAAAGTCGCGCTGAAGGTCAACTTGCTGGATTAATTACAAGTTTAATCGAGTTTAAATCATCAAGTATACAAGCAAGTTATTTGAAATAATCTTCACACACCAAATTATAAATTGAACTCAAACAATCCTAAATTTAACGTCTTTAATTAGTTCCTTAACTATTGGACTAAATTTCATGTAGTTATTGGTTAAAATTTTAATAAAAACCCAACATATTGTTTTGGAACAGTAAGTTTCGTTAATGTAAGATACTCAAATCAAGATGAGGAATAAAACAAGAACAAAGAACACACAATTTTTTAACATGGTTCACCTCAAAACCTACATCTACAAGATCAAGTCGAGAATAAAAATCACTACTATAAAATTTGGTTTACAATTACTAATGCACTTACATACTTATCAGACTCCCTCTAAAGATCTCCTTGTAAATAAACAGTTTTCTTGAATTTATAAGTCAGTCAACTTAATGATTCTAGACTGATTCAAACAATCTTGAAGCTAAATGGTGCACATTACGTCAAGAACTCAACTATAATCACAATGAAAGAAATCTCAAATGACAAGATTAATTCCCTTAAACTTACAAACTGATGGAATGAAAACATAGCAAATATACCTTACGAGGTGGAAACCAATAGCTAAACACAACAACAATCAACTCGAAGACTGAATAACTTAGCTTAGGTAGTCCACTTTACTTTTAAATAAGTTTGCGTTCAATCTTCAATCATCACTTGATAAACGATACCAAATGATTATCTACGCATTAACATAAAAAGTAGGATAACATATTTTCAATAATAAGATAAAAATCCAACTGAAGAGATAAAAACATGATATGATCATATCATATCAAATAAAATTTTAAGTTTATATCACAAAAATGTCATTCTATTGATACATAACATTATTCTTGTGTTACAAAACATTATATGTTAGTGAAATTATCCAATTAACACTATTTTGAAAACAAAGGACAAAATGATATTACATACTAAAGGATAAAATTTGCTCAAGGACAAAATGATAAGATAATATCTAGAATACCTTAGTACCATTTATTAATATTAGTTTAGTTTAACTAATATTTTTTTTTTCAAAAAAAAAAAATAAATTGCCAGATGTAAAAGGGCCTTTGATAACTAAACAACAATACTAATATTAATAAGCCTAGAATTATAGGTAATCTTCCATCTACATGATTGAACATCATTCGTCTACCGCATACTGTAGTGCCTAGGAGCTGATAGCCACTGAACAGGAAATATCCCTGAAACATGGATCAGAATTTATTTTATTTATTTTTTTAGTTTTCAATGTCCTTGCCGTGTTAGTTATCCTGAATAACTAGTTATTATATCCTTCTTAATTAAAACTATCAATCAATATCAGCTACTGTTTTTCCATGACTGAGGAGGCACTCTTTCTTAATAATTCTAGCATTTATATACTAATTAACTCTTTCTTTCATGAAATTGATTGTGGCATTCAACCGAGTTCCAGCAAGATCTTATTTGCTTCTTTACTTGAACATTCTTCACAAGTGGTCAAACGGTTGCATCAAAGTCTTGCTGAACGCATTTGGCTAATCAACAAGCTTTTCTTTGTTTATTATTTATAGCCTGTAAGGCTGTAACTGAACGGATGATTAATCTACTAAGGGCCAAATGGTCGATGGGTAGTTAATATCGTCTGTCAACAAAGTAGTATATTTAATTTTTGATAGTTATAAAATAATAAACAAACCTTTTCAATCAGTACCCAAAACCAAATTTTGGATCGCAAAGAAACAAACGAATCAAAAAATGATCAACTTTACCTCTTTAATTAAAAATAGAAAAAAAATCAAGTTGAAACCAAGTTTTAATGTAAATTATTAAAATAGTCTCCCACTACTATGATATTATTAAATTAAGATGGATTGCTAAATTGTCTTTGATATAGACTTGTGATTATTATAACAATAAAAGATACTAAGTATATGAAAGTTGCATTATATTATAAGTAGCACTAGCAACTAAATTTGTCTTTATTATTTTGTTTAAGAATTTCTTAAGTTACTAATTAAGATAATGACTTACCGACACTTTATAATAATTCGATATATATGCTGTGAAAAGTACTTGACAATTATCAGCATTTTTAACCAAGAAAAGCTTGGCAAAATTCGAATATTATTAAATAAGTTATTATTCAAGGAGATACGCAAGAGGATAGCTATCCTTTGAAGGTGTTGTTTTAATAGTGACAGTAAGATATAAATTCTTCTAATATTCAAAGAATAATTGTATGTAAGCTGTAATTAATAAATAAAAAGGAACCATTATAATTTCCTACTAATAATAATTTCCAGATCATCCAGTGTCATGTCATGACACCAAATATCAACCCGTCGTGTCCCAACTTTTGAATAATGAACTATTGTCTTATATTAAGTTTTTGAGAAAAAAGTAATTAAATAAGCTGAGAAAGAAGACAATTATATTGGAATCTCTCTGGGGATAAGACAATCTTACTTGTTTATTTTTATAGTCTTTAGTCCTTATAATATTTTATAAAGTTAGGGAAAGTTATACGTCTTTTCTCTTTTGTCGAATCTCTTGGAATTAATAGATTCTTGTGAATGACAAATCTCTTCTACCAAGCAACTAGCAACGAGCTCTTTCATTAGTTAAATCTTGAGTATTTGTTTTCTGTGTTTTTGAGAGTAACTGTTGACACTATACTCACATGACCCTTATTTTATTTCATAAAATTTACTCTTTAGGATCAGGATAGCACTTTTTTATAAAGAAGACTCTACAATACTAGAGGGCTGAATTTCAAAACGATTTTTCTGATAATCTATGCCCTAAATCAAGCTGAAAAAGAGGTCAAGTAATCGACTTGGTTCTTACGTTTAATGCTATTAATGATATAGCAGGACCTTCTTGCTTTTACACTGGGAAACGACGGTCAAATGGACCAAACATACGTAATGGTTTACGAAACAAAGAATGAGAGCTTGACCCATTCTTTAGCACCAGAAAATAATTATAAATCGCGCGATCCATTCCTTAAGGGGAGAGGCAAAATTCGTTATTATTGACATGAGCTAATTGATCAAAGACTATTTGAGTAACTCCAAAAACATTCAGTAGAGAGAGACACTATAAATAATATTAAATATTAAAGGTTCAGCTGGTAAGAAACGTTTTCTTAGTTTAATTTATTCCCATATCCAAACCTTGGCTAATAGGATCAGAATGATTGAAAGCTTCACATGCAAACATGATTCACGGTCAAGCTTGTGGGACACTTGTTGCTTACGACCGTGGCACTCCTCTCTCCGACCAGAATTCATGTGATTTTACGATGGAGCCAGAGTTCTTAAGTGCCGAAATTAATAATATATCAAAACCCGATTACTTGAATATATATAAAATACTCTCATTATTAAGCAGATTAATAAGCTTATCAATTATATATATATATATATATATATATATATATATATCACGATAGAAAGCTAAATGAATGGCATCTCGATAGAGTGAGAGTTGAGACCTCGAACTTCAAGTTTTATTCGCGGCTAATTACTGAAAAACCCTAATTAATTTTGTGGTGATAATAAGGGCAAATGATCTTTACAGTAACATATATATGTAATACCTACCTACACCTCAATTAAGCGAGAATGTAAAGTGTACTTAATTGAAATCAAATTTATGTTTAATGTGTTAAAAAAATTAATTTAATTATTTTTTTGAAGTGAGACATATATTGTTTCTGTTATTTATGACATTTGACCAAAAAATTAATATACAAATTAAAATTGCTAACTCAATAATTTTAATCTACACCGTAGATGAATAATTAAATAACATAAATTAAAATATAAGACGACTGATATGGGATCTTCATGTATATTGTCTATCTCTCCTAAACCATTTTCTCTTCCATTATTTATCTCAGCAATTTTAAATTAATTAATAACGTCTGAGAGAAGATAAGGCACACGAGCTACCGTTCATGTTAAATCTTTGGAGTCTTATTGTTTGATAATAAGTAGACTTTTCTAAAGACTTGTTGCATCATCATAAAGTATTTCTAGTGGGAAGACGTATATATGTTAATAGAAATTAAGCATGATCTCATACGGTACGCTACGTGCAATACTTTTACTTGGTCATTGATGCCCATTCAAACAGCAACACTTAGTAAAATAATTTTATTGTCGGTCGGTTGCATTTCATATCTAACCTTGATGATCAAGCCTAGTTTAATCAGTATAAGCTCGGAAAACTCCAAATACAAGAAAATAAGCTTAAGTTAAATGAGAAGAAAGTTAATTGTTTGGACTCCTTCCGGCCCCCTCCTCTCCTATAAATGTAAACGATCAGTTAATTGTTAACTTCGGCTTCTGGTTCATGCATTACCAATATCCTCCACATTTTGGACAGTGTTCTATAGGTTTTCTCATAAGGATATATCTCCTAAATGGATATGTCTTACTGACCTTTGAAGTTCCATTGAATTGATGCACTTTACAGTTCATGGTGCAACACAACTGAATGAGAAAATTAACTGAATTGCTACACCTTAGATTACAACTCCTTTTGCAGTTTCCATTATGAATGAGAAAATTAGTTGTTGCTTTTGTTTCAAGTTATATCATTAGATTAATAGGTTTCATGACACAACTGTAGGATAGTATATGTTTTAACCAAGTACAATTTTTCTGTGTCTAAAATAAGATCCCTGAAGCATGGCTTTGTCATATGCTACAGATCATTTGGCTTCACATATAGAGCGGCATTTAACAATAGTGGACGTCTAAGGCTTTTAAATAATTAAGGGTAAGTACGAAGAATTAGCTCTCCTCTGTTGTTGCTTTCTGAGTAGAGCATTCCTATGTATTGTTGTTTACTCTCGAGATTATCTGTTTGACAATAAAAATAAATAAATAAATAAAATAAAATAAAAATGTAGCCAAAGATTTGAGAAAACGAAGAGTTCGATTTTCCGGGTCATGAGTATTTGGTTTGGTGTGGAGCAGTTTGATGCATTGATTCTTTTACCACTGTAGTCCTTCAAAAATATGGTGTCATGAAAGTGAACAAATTTGCTTTCTTTTCATTTAGGCTATTGTTATCTCAGACCCGAAGTGTTCTCTTTTCTGACATCGAGAACTTGAATATTCGAATTTACAGTTGAGGAAAAACCCAAAATGCCCAATTTATGCACATGTCATATAAAGCATATTAAGTAAGGGGAAATGTATATGCATGCGACTGGTCTCTCGGAACCATGTGCTGCGCAAGATGGTGTGACGAGATGGCGATTTCAAAACCAAAATTGTAAGAGTTTAATTAGGTCTCAAACAGGTGAAACTATACCATATTAGAGTGATTAATTCATTACACTTTCGTATTAGAAGCGATCAATACTATATCTCAGGATATGAAATATCGAACCTATAATTTGGGGAACAAAACGCACTTATATATATAGAAGCATCCATTAAGTATCCCTCGGAGCCGGAGTAAAGTCTGACATCTGAGATTATTATTTTTTATTTTGCATCTTTTGTGAGATCCAAAAACAAAATGGTGTAGGTTTCAACTCAAACTAAAGTAGACAATATCATATCATGTCTCATAAAAAGTCTGTAATTACATATATAATTTGAAATTCGCATCCTTCTGCAACAAAACTAGCTATTGTAATATGGATTTTACATTGCGCTGTTACCTGAAAGGTTGATTTAATGAAATAATATTATTTCTTTAGTCTTTACTCTATTTCACAAACAAACATAAAGGACTATAGTTTTTAATTCTTAAGTTACAAGAATATAAGAAATCCAAAATTTAAATCTATAATATTGTTAAATAAATGTACCATAATTGGTGCACCTCCAGACTCCCTGTTGAGAATCCGCAGTTTTCGAAGCTTTTACGATTAATGGTCTCCTCCATTATTACTGCATTTACATGGACTTTAATTATATATCTATGCCGTAATTTTTTTTTTTTTCTGAAGCAAACCTCTACCAAGAGATATAATATCTATGAAAATTGTTTGAAGTAACCTAATTGGGAAATTATTATATTATATTTAGTACAGAAAAAATAACAAGATTAAGTGGCAAAGATGCATGTATCAAGCCAAAAAAACTCTTCATTATTTGTTCTTTTTCTTTTTAACTGAAACGCAGCAGTTTCTTTCCCTCAATGCAAAAGGGTGAATTAAGCTTTCACATATTATTTATAGATGGGAAACAATGTTTATCTCTCAGGAGAAGAATAAATTATGTGAGCATGAAGAGGTAACATATGAAGGATGATGATGTAAATTATTTGAGAGCATCAAGCCACCTCTTCTGCTTAACCTCTCCAAGGAGATTTCAGTCAGATATATGATCACAGTTTGTCTGTAAGCCGCTAGGCTACAGAAAGTGACTCTCCTACAGGGACCCACGCTCAGGTCAAAGAAAGAGCAAAAGAAAAGAAATTGAGGCACTCAAAGTTACCCTTCGAAGCCAACCCCAGAAAAACCAAAAGAGGTAGATATATACCCTTAGGTAGACAGGGTAGAGTACCCACCAAAGCACCTTCCAGTCCCAAGCTAAGCAATCTATATCTATACCTCTTCTCTCCCTTACAGTTCCAACATGTAGAGTTTTACAGGTTTCCAACTTATATAGAAAACTTATAAGCTTTCATCCCGTCTCCATGTTCCCTTGTCCAACTCGAGGCTTGTTTTATAATTCTCTCTCTCAAACACAACCTCAGGTTGGTGGAATGGAGCAAACAGGCTACTGGATGTGGACAAAGCGAAAACATAGTTTGAGTTCTCATTTTCAGTCGTCAAATTCTTATGATGATTCCTGGGAAGAACAAGCTTTTGCAGAAGATGCAGCAGGGCCTCTAGGAGGTTGCGTATGGCCTCCAAGATCTTATTCTTGCAGCTTTTGTAGAAGAGAATTCAGGTCTGCTCAAGCTCTTGGTGGTCACATGAACGTGCACAGGAGGGATAGAGCAAGACTAAAACAGTCTCCAAGTCCCCAAAACGAAATTCAACATCATGACCAATATCAATATAACCATAATCACATTAAAAATCCCTTCTCTTCTCTGAGTTTTCAATACCCATCTCAGATTTGTACCTTGGTCTATAAACCTAACCCTAATTCTGATCCGGTTGTTATAGCATCACCATCCTCACCATCCAGGGTTTCAGCTCCACCGACTCAAGAGAGTTGCCAAGAAAAGATCTTTCTCCCTCCTTTTTCTTCTGCAATTGTCCAAGACCAGAAGAGATCCCCTATTTCTTCCCCTCGATCATGGTCAAACTCGGTAGCAGACAGATGCTATCATACCTGTGAATTGAGGAATGAAGGAGAGAAGAATTCAAGAATTCTAGAATCAGGATACAGTCTTAAGCCGGATTATGTCAAAACCGATTTGTCTGTGAGCTTGAATTTGGTTGTTCGACGAACCCACCCGACTGTATCCGATGGTAAGGAGGAGGCCATTAGTTGCAAGAGAAGGAAAACAGAAGTGTCATCATTGCCTTTTTTCCTGAAGCGAAGTTCCGTTGATGATACAAATCACTTTCAGTCAGAAGAACGTGAACTTAGCCCTAACTCGGTTGAGGAGCTAGATCTTGAGCTCAGGCTTGGTGACCCGCCTCAGGTAAAGTAATAGTAGAAGCTCCAGGAGCCCCCGTTACTTGTCTATGATTATTTTACCTGTCTGTTCTCCTCATTTTTTCTGCTTTGCCCAGTTCTTCTTTGATCCTGAGGTCTAGGCCTCTTGCTTTCTTATCAATCAATTTGCTCTCTCAAGTCATGAATTTGCAGCTTGTAAAAATTAACGACGTGGAAATCACTGAAAAACGTAATTAAGTTTACCTTTGTTCAGAGACGGATATGAGAATTAACTCATCTGAGCTTGTTCTTATTTCTGGAGATAACATAGTAGTTGTTGATTCCATCGATATACACTAAGGTATTAGAACGGTACAAATCAAAAACAAATTGAGATCGACAATCTCTAAGCCTCTTTCACATGATTTTGATCTCTCTTCTGTAATTACGTTATTGTTTGAATTGTGTACTTGGACAGTCTTTCTTTCTTTTTATCTATAAAATCTTTGGATTTTTCCAAAAAAAAGTGTACTTGGACAGTTGAAACTTTTTATATTACAAAACGACGGTTATGTTACTCATGATCTAGGGTTTGACAGATAATATATATCCGTGTCTCGGCTTTCATGTAATAATCTGAGTGCAAGTTTACATATTTTGGCTGTTATGTATAGCAAGAATATATATGTAAGTTGTACGTTTCTATTTGGGTTCTTTTATCCTTCATGCTTGTATAGACAATAAACTCACCGACAGCTGAATGCATGTTTAGAATTCAGGTCAAGATGGTAACTGTCTGTGTGAGGTTCCGACGATAGAAGAGGAGACAGAGAGGGGAGGGTTCGGAGGGAGAGAGACTGAGAGACGGATTTTTTTAGGAATAATGCAATTAGGGTATTTGTGGGGTGTGAAGGGTGAAGAAACTGACTAAAAGTGCATGGAAAATTGAAGAGCTCTTTTTCCCATTCAGTACCTCACTGACATTCTATCAGACACAACTAAACTAACCCACAAAACATAAACACATGGATTTTTCAGTGTCATATAAGCCAGATATATCAGAACATCGATTCCCTTTTTTCTTGACCTTATTATTATCCTAATCAGATCTGTTTCAGTTATAATATCCATCATTCCGCATCAGTCCATATACTTGTGTTCTCTTCTCCCACTTTTCTCTCACTCTTTCCCCCTTTTCTTCAAAATCCATCCAAAATAGCACCAACTCCGGGAATCAGTCCATTTAAGTATTGCACATGATACTATAATGCCCTATTTTTTATTCAAAAAGAGAATATTATGACGTTGCTATAATAAGCGCTATCTTGGCAACTTTTGTTTATTCTTCTGTACGTATAATAACTAGCTATGCTCCCTCTCAACGACAAACTCTAAATGCCCATGAAGTAAATAATAAAGTATAATTCCCCTGTACAAACCCTATAGGCCGCTAGCAGACGGTTCAATTTCTTATCTCTCTCTGTTCTTTAAAAGGAAATTTGATGAAACATCCCCTTGAATTTAATGAGTTTTCAGAGAAACTGACGCAAACTCAATGATACCCAGCAGTACTTTCCATTAAAAAGTATGAGTTGAAGCTTGTTTTAATGATTTGAGGGGGATTTTTTTGGTGTGGTACTTATTGTTTTCCACGATGCATGTGATGTGATAGGGTAGGGAGAGAGAAAATTAAAACAGAAGTAGAAGGCTGTTGGGGAAAGTGAGATAATTTGCTTTGGATTTTACGAAGTTCTACATCTGTGTAAGGGGGTTTAAAGGTGATTGGTTGGGGTTTGTCTTCATTAGGATCGTGAGTTGTATAGGTTAGCTTAATAACAGCTAACGAGGTCTGATATATACGCAGAGTTTTGCAGTGGAGTTTTTGGGGCCAGTGGCAGAATTGCACATGGGATGTATGTCGTTTTTCTGTTCTTTTTTACGAAGTTAATATAGAATTGAGTGAGGGAATGGCAAATTATTCTCAGCTTGCGGGGTTTTCTATGTTAGGGTATTTTGTAATTCCAAATTATTGTTTAAAGACTGAGAATTTTTAGGAATAAATTCCAGAGTAATTGGGTTGGTTGTTTGGAAGGAATTATTTATAATTGATTTGACAACTAAGGGTATATTTGCCTGGGAGCCAGTTCCTCCTTCACGAGCTCATCAAAAACGTCTCATTCATAATTGTATAGTATTTACTCATATTATGTTCGTGTCTTCTTCTTTTTCAATAAAAAAGGTTATTATTTCAAAGAACTTATTTACATGGAAACATTGTGGATCCTTTTTTAAAAAATAATAATAATAACAAAACTCTCTGTTAATGTTCGAAATTTTTACATTCCATTTTCCAGTTAAATTAATGCTTCATATTTCTGCCATAAATTAGAAACTATATTTCAGTTTATACATTCAAGAAAAGAAATTATCTAACTAGTTATAGATGATATAACATTAATTACTCAATCTAAACCAACGTATTGAATACATTCATTAGAATAAATGGCTTTAAGAGATTCAAACACTTTTAGATTTGAACTCAATTACGATCTCTAATAGAACTTATCACTAGTGTTGATTAGTAGTCATATTTGATCAAGATTTATTCCTTTATTGTTGTCAAAGCTTCAGGGTTGCAAAGAATTGCAGAGAAGAGAAAGCAAATGCAAGGTTAAAGTTGGAAAAAAGAATGATTTCCTTGAAATTAATTGTTACAGTAATTAAGAAGTGTTTATATACACTGATGCAAGTTGGTCTTTAACTAATTAAACAAATTAAACAAACTAACTAATTTATCAAACTAATTGACGAACAACCTTTACAACAACCCATAACAACTGGTAACTAATTATCCATAACAGATTTTTCCTCCTCTGCTCCTGCAACTTGCTTGTTCTCAATCTACTATTGCTGTGTAGTAGTTGATCTCAACTCCAACTGCTGTTGCTTTGCAGTAGCTGATTTCAACTCTAACTGCTCCACTTGTGAAGCTATATTCCAACACCCCCCCTCAAGATGAATATGGATATTTAGAATGTTCATCTTGCGGAGAGTATGATGAAAAATGAGAGAACCAAGGGGCTTGGTAAAAATGTCAACAAGCTGCAGTCGAGAGGGAACATAAAAAAGTTTAATCAAATTCTGATGAAGCTTCTCATGCACAAGATGACAATCAAGCTGAATGTGTTTAGTATGTTCATGCTGGACAGGATTTGTTACAATGGCAAATGCAGATTTGCAGTCAGTATAGAAAGAGCGGGATGAGAATGAGGAATGTCAAGATCATGTAAAGCATATAGGAGCCACTGAATTTCACAGATAGTAGTAGCAAGGGCACAATACTTAGCCTTAGTAGCGAAGCGACTAACAGTAGGCTATTTCTTAGACTTCCAGGAGATGAGAGAATCACCAAGAAAAATAGCAAAACCAGTAACAGTACGTCTGGTATCAACACAGCCAGCCCAGTCACTATTAGAAAAAGCCTTGAGATGAAGTAGTAGGGAAAAAAAGACCTTGGCCTAGAGTAGCTTTCAAGTATCTCAACACACGAAGATGTGGTAACCCGGATTCCCGGGAACAGTGATCAGGGGTGTTAGTGAAAGATTTCAAAGTTAGAAATCTTGATACGATGTGATTGTGATGTATACGGGCGGTCACGGACGTGATGACGTCTTGCGTATGTGCATTTACGAGTTTTCGGGAGTTTTCGGGAAAAGAGGACTAAAAT